>FXXK01002509.1:0-11495 GCA_900184695.1 Betula pendula | reverse complement strand
GATGAATCTGACATAGGGTCATCCAGAACGCGTTCGGAAAAAAAAAAAAAAAGAATTATCCACAGTGGAGTGCTCCAACTGATTTGTCACAAAATGTTGCGTTGAAGCTGGGGTTAAGGTTTGCATGCCCCTCTGACTTTAAGGAGGCATTGAGATTATATGCAATACAATAAGGGTTTGACTATACCTTCTTGCACAATGAAAAGAAACGGATGTCTGCTTTTTGTAAAAAAAAATGTGGCTGGAGAATACATGCGTCCTGAATGAATGATAAGAGTGCGTTCCAGATAAAAACATTTTTCGACGTTCACAATTGTGGCAAGCATCACAAGAACAAAAGGGCAACAATAAAATGGGCTGCGAAGAGATATTTGAACAACTTTCGAGACAAGCAAGATTGGAAAGCATCTACACTTAAATAGCAGATTAGAAGGGACTACAAGATTAATTTTACCATATTGAGCTGCCACCGTGCAAAGAGAATGGCGTTGGATATAATCAATGGAAGACATCATGAGCAATATAAACACGCAAGGGAGTATGCACTGGCATTGATGAAGTGGAATCCTGGTACCTCTGCTTACATACAAAGTGATGGTATATTCTTCCAAAGAATGTATGTTTCATTGGACGCGTGTAAAAAAAGGATTTTTGGCTGCATGTAGGCCCATGATTTGCTTGGATGCTTGTTTTATAAAGAGTGAGTTTGGTGGGCAGTTACACATTGCCATTAGTCGGGATGCTAACGATGATCTATATCCGATTGTATTTGCTGTTTGTGAGTCCGAGTCAAGAGCTACATGGACCTGGTTTATAACAACCCTGTTGGCGGACCTCGAGGGTGAACGTGAACATTTGTGGTCATTCATGTCGGATTGACAAAAGGTATCAATGTTTTTTTGCGTTCTTGTTAATTATATGCGTAATTGTTTAATTATATAACTATATGCTCAATTGTTTACACAACATGCTTAATTTTATGAATATTGACCTAATCAAAACCCTTTTACATATAGGGCTTGCTTAATGCCTTGGAAGTTTTGCTGCCTAATAATTAGCATAGGTTTTGTGTAAGGCATTTGCATGCGAACTTCAAGAGTAAAGGATTCAAGGGCTTGGCATTTAAAGATGCTTTGTGGTCTGCAGATATAGCTTCAAATGAGTCACAATTCAAGAACTGCATGGAAGTGATCAAGGGCATGGATGTAGCAGCCTTTAACTATCTGGACAGTATTAACCCAAAGTTGTGGTCAAGACATGCGTTTAGCACCCATAGTTGTAGTGACATTTTGACAAACAACGTTGCGGAGTCGTTTAATGCTTGGGTCATTGAAGCAAGGGACAAACCTATTCTGACTATGGCGGAGTTGATAAGGCGGTAACTTATGAATAGATTTGATCAGAAAAGAGCTGGAGCAAAGAAGTCTACTAATCTACGAATCTGTCCCAGGATTGTGAAAAAATTGGAGCGGAACAAGACATTATCAAGTGACTACATGGCTGGTTGGCGTAACAATCTTTTTTTTGAGGTTGACCACATGCAGGAGCCTAGGAGGGTAGTACACTTGGACACAAAGAGTTGTGGATGTGGTAGGTGGCAATTGAATGGTATTCCATGTCTCCATGCATGCTCTGCTATATATGAGAATGAGGAAATTCCGGAGTCATACATTAATAGCTGGTACTTGATGGAGATGTATGTCAATTCATATGCGCCAGAGATTCACCCTATGTCTGGGCCAACTGAATGGCCTGTTGACGATGGTGCTGAACCTATTGAACCCCCCATCATTAGAAAACAAAGGGGTAGGCCCAAAAAATTGAGAAAGAGAGGGATTGACGAAAATGATCCAACCGAAAATATTAATGTGACTCGTCGAGGATATGACATAACTTGTGGGAATTGTGGTCAAAAGGGTCATAATGCCAGAAGTTGCAAACAACCACAAAACCCCAACAAGAAGAAGTGGCCTAAAAGGGTTAGGAGCAAGAATCCAACAACTTCAACTGCTGTGAGTTACTGTAAACCGACCTAATAATATTATTTTCATGAAATTCAATATATTAACGTTGTTTATCATTGTGTTTTGACAGGATGGAGGTTCACAATCAACACAAGCCACTCAAACCACCGAACCCACCGAGGCTGGACAGGTTGGTTGTCTTAATATTAGCGACGAAATATTTGTTAATAATTTTACCTTGCCCACTAATTATGTTATGTTGGCAGCATCAAACTCAACATGTGGACATGCCACCAACATTATCAAATCCTAATGGACGTAGGGTTAGGATGTCGAAGAAGGGAACAAGTGTGAGTAACTATCTTAATTTGTTAATGCTGATTTAAAATGTGGAATGAAATTTGATTTTTACTATTTTGGTCAAACGGGTCTAATTGTTACAGGTAGAAAGCTCGCAGCCAGTTGAAGCACGTAAAAAAGGATCAAAACGTACTCAACCAGCAGCAACTCAATAGAAATGTGTTTTGAGTAGTTTTTGTGATAGTGGAAGCATGTGTTTTGATGTTGTCATGTATTTTGATCAGTGACATGGACCATGTGTGTTCATGGTTTTCATGTATTTTGAGGTATTTTTGATGTTTGACATAGACATGTGTTATGATAGTTTCATTTATTTTGAGGTTTGACATGGTTTCATATATATTGAGGTTTGACATGGTTTCATGTGTATTATACTTTTCGTGTAACCAAATGAACAGTACACTGGACAGTTTGAGTGCTAGTTTATGGTGCAGAAATGAACATAACTTAGACAATTTGATTGATGGTGTATTTTATGGAATACCTCCAAAAGTTTGTGTAATAATTTTATGTAACTTAGACAATTTGATTGATGGTTTATTTTATGGAATACCTTCAAAAGTTTGTGTGATGATTTTATGTACTTTTGTTGAGCAATTGATAGATTGGGTTTGGCATTCGTATCAGTACGTGTCTTTTATGCCATATTTTGTTTAACTTATTGCAAATGACTCATTTCAACATCAACACAAGATTGTCTATTACTTAAAGGCAGAGTACTTAAAGTCAAATAAGTTTGCTACACAACAAGTTTTACAATGAGAGTAATACAAACAACCAGGAGTGACAATATCAAAGAAATTATTAAAAATTTCTCTCTAGACCTATATGTGTCATTTTCCTTTAGCAAATGATCAACCTTTTCACTATATGCGTCAACTTCATCCTCCAATTCTTTAACCCTTGCAATGTAGTTGGAATTTTCCTTGTTAACCATGTTAACCCTTTCCAGAAAGGTGTCATTTTCATTATCCAGGTTGTTAATCTTTTTCAACAGCTCACGTAACACCTCTAAACCCCTCTGACAAGTTGGAGGGTCCCTCCAGTGGAAATTCCGGCAAGCTAGAGTTCCCTGCATGTTGGTGAAATCCACCCCCCCCCCCCGCCCCCACCAGGACCATTAACATGTTAAATAACTAAAAAGATCTGAACTCCAACACTAAAAATCTAGTTTTCCATATTCTATCAAATTTAACGTTTTTGGGTCCCATAGCGGCCGCACAAAATTCCTTCTGGCCTGGGGTTTATCAATTAAGTCCATGAGGTCTTCAATGGTGCAGGTAATCCGCACTTACAAACGCACGATTCCATACTGCACCCAACAGATGAAGACCCAGATGATGATCTCGACTGCAGTGACCCGTAAATCCACAAATCAACACGTCCCTCATAAACCCATAGCTGGTCAACTAGTATATATAGCAGATTGAGCATAACTAACCTTATATCTGCCACGCCCAGATGACATTATGTGATGTGTGGTATGCAAATACAACGAAATCAGCTAAAGTGACTTAGGCGGAGCTACAGTGACAGATACGGTCGGCTTAGGCGGAGCTACAGTGACAAATGCGGTCGACTGGGGAAGAAGACGAGGACAACCCCAACATCTCTCTCTGGCATTTCATTTTGGAAGAAATGGTTCACTAGGGTTCAAACTATTTCGACATTTCAAAATTTAAATAATTTCGTATTTTGTTTTTTTTTTGTTTTAAAATCATGTATTATTTTATTATATTTTATGGGCTGATGTGGCAAGGAAACCACAAGGACCTCGTGATGTGGAATGAATATCTGTCGATTTGGACACGTGTCGGCTAGTTAGAGGTGATGATGTGGCGCTCCGTTAATTTTTTGGACGGAAGCGTGACAGAAGTACTAAGTTGGTTTTGAGGTTAACTACAGGTACCACCTGTGATACGTTCCAAAAATGAGGTAGCTAATTGATAATCGGGTAAATCACAAGTACCAAAAAAGTGTTTAACCCAAAAATTAAAAAGGGAACTCACGGACTGTCTTTAACGGCACTCACGTTTTTTCTGTTCTTGAGAATTCCAACCTCGTCAAGTATATCCTTTCTTCCGTTCTCTTCCTCTCTAATTCAACAAACTCATTAGTCATTAAAGAATGGTTGAGACCCAACATACCCTCGTCGTCTAGATTTGGAAAACAATAATTTAGAGGAAAAAAGAATTTTTGTCATGCTCTGTTTTTTTGGACGTGAAACAGAGGACGTGGAGAACGTGTTTTATGTTAAGGTAAGTTTCCCTATAGCAACAGCAGCTTCATCAAGAGCTACTGTGCACTTGAGGAAGTTGCCATTGATCCGGGCATTGCTCCTCAAGCTGCAGATAAGGAAACTGAAACAATCAATGCCCACGTGCAGCTGCAGCAATGACAGCTTGTACAGATGGAATAGGGGTAGATCATACCATCAAAGATCCTGGATTAATGGCATATGGTGTTATCCATATTAGAACTCGTGCAGCTAATTGAATCGAGCACATTATGAAAGGAGCAGATTTGTGGAGAATCCTACCTTTAGTGCAGATCAAAAAGTCATCTAGCTCTACAAGGCAACACTATCATTCAACTATGTATCTCCCTCCATAAATGTGGAATTGTTTCTTGCTGTAAATAATGCCTAAAGTATTCTGTATGTAAACCATCTTGAGAATTAAGAATATACATCCTTTGTCCTAAATCGTTCATTTTAAACTTTGTGCTTCTTTTCACTCTGATTTGGACCCAACACAATCGTTGGGTTCATCTGCTTCCTTACATGTGCATGAGCTCTTGTTGAGTTTGGAATTCTCAAGAAAGAAAAGAAAAAAAATAAAAAAACGTTAGTGCCGTTTAAAACAGTCCATGAGTTACTTTTAAAGGACGACGTCATATGCCTTAAAAATTCTGTCATTCAATTCTCATCATTCGGTTTTTAACGGCAGATGTGCGATTATTTTATTTTATCGCGCTGAAGCCGGATTTTTTCTTTAATATTTTTAATAGCCATTATTCTTTCTACCAATTTTAAAACTCAAACATATAAAGACAATTAAGTTATGTTTACTACATAGAATAGTTATTTTTTGAAATAATCTTTATTAATAATAAAATGAATAGAGTAGATTAATCTTTAAATTGTTATTTCGCTAGTCATGAGGAAATTTGAGAGGAATGGTTATTTCCTCAATTGAAGAAATAAACATTTTCTCATGGTTATCAGAATGACTATTCTAAGGCTAATATTCTACTCCTTCCATTTTTAATAAGGGCTATTCTTTAGAATAGTCATTCCACGTATTGAACATGTCCTTAATATTTATGAAAAATACTATATTTCAAACTCTTTTATCCAATTCTATCCAACTTTATATATGTGGACAAAGATGGACTCACAAATTAAATAGAAGTATTTTTAACTTTAATAAAAAATTTAACTTAAAAAAAAAAAGTTTCCTACATATTTAACTTAAAAAAAAATTTAAAACAAGGGGCCAGCCCCTTGGGTCTTATACATTGTCCTTTCTATGGGACACTTGTACTTTTAAAAGTATTGATGTTTTGATTTATTGGTAATATCACGGACGAAAGGTTGAACGAGGTAACATTTGCTTAACCTTTTTTTTTTTTTTAAACGTAATAATTATATTTCATTGATAATAAAATCAATAGCATAAAGCTCAGATATATATAAGCACATTCGTAATGAAATTATAGTCATTAGATTTAGAACAAAAATCTTAACAATTGAAAAAACTATCTATGACTTTTAACTTCCTCTAAACCATGTACACTCCCAATTAAGAGAACAAATCGCTTCCGAGGCATACTCGATCTAAGACATGGTAAAATCCATATTCTCACCAACTTTTATTTTTTTCGGCCGGAGAATAGTCCCCACACCGATCTAACTCTTCCATGACCGTAAAGGTCAGAAGACAACACACGTTCCGACCCAAAGGCCAGGACAAAAAAAAAAAAAAACTAAACAACTTCTCACGAAGTAGCAATAGAGAAGCATAGCATCCATAGACCATGCTTCCAGCATATAAGACTCAAATATTAATCGGAAAAAATAAGAGAAAAACGGAGAAAAATAGGCAGACACAAGTAGATCTGAGTTTGAAGAACAATAGATCCTAGATCTAAATCCTAAAAACTAGATTTAACACAAAACTATCAATAGAAACGAAAAAACCTATTGAGAATATACCAAAACACTGCTATCAAAGTGAAAAAGAGAGAATGAACAAGAAAGGGACCCTGTTTTCCCTCTCTCAAAGGAGAAGCGCACTCTCTCCCTATTTGTTTTAGCCTTAAGCAATATATCTTCTACATACAATTAAAACTTAAATAAAAAAAAATGTTAATTACTGAACAAAAATGTATTTAACCCAATAAACGTAAATCAATCCCTCGATTACTTTGACAAATTTAAACTTTATTGCATTAGGTCTGTCGTTTGCCCTGTGCATTCTCTGAGAAAAGTTGAGTCTCTGCCTGATAATGCAATTACAGCCCTTGGCTTCTGTTTAGAAATCTGAGCAATCCAGCAAAGGTCCACCAAATCAACAGGGAAGTCATTGGTGATTCCATTGACAATAAACAACTCGACGATATTTTGATAAGGAATTCGTCATGATTGCGTATGCACGTGCGTAGGCAATGTATTTGTGAAATGATGATATGATGATGAAGTATAGTTAGAACGTTTTCAATTCACCAGGGCAGGCAAGAGGGGGGAGTAAATTGATAAAAACAAAAATTGAGAAATTTTCTCTTGTGTTTTAAAAAAATTTTTTTCTTTTATTAACATTTAATTAACATATTATTATTTTTATTTAATTCATCTTTTTAAAATAAATGTACATTTAACTAGTATTAAGCGAATAACTTTTTTAATTATATTTTGTTGAGACAGTTTCCCAACTCCGACTGCACGATGGGACCTGAGAACAGAGAAAAGTTGACCACAAGAAGGGCTTGCGGAGGTTGCCGGCGGGGGATAGCTCCGATGCCTAAGTCAGTTTCTTATCTTTGAGAGAAAAGACTTAGAATGATTCTTTCGTTAAAGCATACGTACCTTTTGCCGAACCTATCCCTTCTCCTTATATAGTGGCTGTCCTCCCGAGGCTCATTTAATGAAGCTCTTCGGTGGGCCCCTGGGTTCCCCCTTAGTCGTCTATGCCCATACGGGCCATTAAAGGTTGTTCCACGTGCCATAGGCGCAATGGTCCACGGTATGTGAATTCCTGCTTGATTGTCACATCAATCATGTCTTAATGGGTTTTGTAAGCATCGGGAACTTGCAGGCATAATGATCGAGGCCGGCGATCATAAATGCTTACCATAATGGGGCTTGTCCCTTCTTCATGAAAGGCCGTTAACTTTCTTATATGGGAGCCGAACCTTAAAGGTCGGCGAGGCTCCTTTAGACAGGAGCAGAACTTCGGGGGTCGGCAGAATTCTATATACGGAACCGGACCCAGGGGTTCGGCAGGGTCCCTAACACATCAGCCGAACCTTATGACCAAGGTCGGTGGAGGGGTGGACTTGGGCTTAACCTGCATGCGCCACGCTGTAAGAGAATCAGGTGTGGGCCCAACTGTAGCTTCGGGCCCAATCCCCAACAGTTACCCCCTAAAATTTCTCGCGTCATGCGCTTGGAATGGCGGAAGAATTTTATCATAATTCGAAAATGAACCGTCGTTTGTGGAGACGTGGGGTTGCGTGTCATCTTTTGGCGTGGTTACACGTGTTCACCTCCTGTCCACAGCTTTTCTTGGAGGCGGCTCGCCTCAGCGCATATGAGTACGTTTTGAGGGGAACCTTACTTTGTCTTCTTCGTGGAAAATCCCTAGCCGTCACTGTAACTCTCCTTTACGGCGACTGACCTTTCACCTTTCGCTTTCCATCCAACATTCCTGTTCCAGACACGATGCCGAGGAAATCTTCGAAACCTTCGAAACCTTCTGGATCGTCAAAGCCTCCGAAATCCTCGAGGTTGGATGAGTCGGAGGCCCCGTCCACTTGGCGGTCCACCTTGAGACCGGAAGATGCCGAAAGGCTGAGGGAAACCTACGAGATTCCTGATGGGGTGGAGATCCGGATCCCCGGCCTTAAGGATGACATTTTTGGGAACATTAAGGGGCACGAGGTGTGCATCTTCGAGAAGTCCCTCGAGGCTGGGCTCCGACTACCTTTTCCCCAGGTAGTTCGGGAAATGTTGCACATTTTAGAGATGGCCCCTACGGAGCTGAAGGCCGGTGCGTGGTGACACGTGGTGGCTTGTTGCGTGGCATGGCGAATGGTTCTGGGGGATGGCGTAGAGCTGTCTGCGCCGGAGTTTCTGAATCTTTACACCCCCTTCAAGTATGGCCACACCTGGACATTTCAGGGTCGGGGTAGAAAATTCTTTTCCGCCCCGTCTACATGGTTGAGCAACCCCCCTTTCGAGAAGTCGTTCTTTTATGTTTCCGGTTTGGGATGGGAGCTTCCCTCTATTTTGTGGGACCATCCACCAGAGGCTCGGGTTCCACTTAAATGGAGAGAACATCCGCCTAAGACGGTGTTCCCCAAGCCGAGATTGACGGCCACTCAAAAAGACAGGCTTGACCGTATGATCGCTTGGTTTGTAGCGCACGTGGAGGACGGGAGCGAGGAGTCGAAGTCTGGGTTGCTTGCTTCGACCCGTAAATCTGCAGAAGTACTTGGGCTTCTCTGTGCAGAGATGTGCCGGTATGTCCAAAATTTCGCACCCCCTTTTTCTGTCGAAGAAGAAGAAGGAGGGGAAAGTAGAGGTTTCGACTAGGCGGACAAGATCCAAAGGGCCGAGCCCCGCCCCGGTTAAGGAAATCGAACCCTCTGCCTCGTCCGGCATGGGGTCGGCTTCGCTCTCTTCGCCCGAAGAAGGTGACTCAACAGAGCATCCCGCTCCACAGATAGTTGAAGGCCCAGTCATTTTGGGCGATAGCTCAGATGAAGATGAGGATGAGGTTCCTCTAGCGAGGAGACCTCCAGCCTTCAAGAGAAAGGTTACCGGGTCGCCGCGCTGCGCGGACTCTTCTTCGTTTCCCATCGAGGAGGAAGCGAGGGATCACGAGTATGTGGATTTCATCAGGACCTACCGTCTGACGAAGAGGGCCAAAGGCGTCCAGATTCTCCTTGAAGGTGAGGACCCGGAGCCTCTTCCCGGGGCAGTTCCCCAAGTTGGAATCGGCGAGGCGGGTACGGCTCTGCCGTCTCTTCTTTCCTCAGTACCGGAGACGGAGCCGGCCACCGAAGAGGCGAGGATTGGATCTGTGCCAGAAAATGAAGCTACCGCGGCTGCGGTTGATCAGCAGGAGACTGGACCCATTGTGGGTGACGACTCGACGGTCGCAGATATTGCCTTTTTCGAGGTTCCAGGTCCTCAAGCGATCCCAGTTGGGTCGGTTGGGGAGGTCGGGCCTGCAGTTGCCGACGTAGATTCGGTTGAGGAGATTGAAACTACTGCTGCCGAAGTAGGTTCGGTTGGGGGGACTGAACCTGTTGCTGCCGAAGTAGGTTCGGTTGAGGAGACTGAGTCTGCTGCTGCCGAAGTAGGTTCGGTTTGGGGGACTGAACCTGTTGCCTGCGAAGTAGGTTCGGTTGAGGATCAGACGCCTTTCGAGTCCATAACGGAGCCGAGCTCTCGAGCTTGGGAAGGCCGAGGCTC
The DNA here is from genome assembly GCA_900184695.1 of Betula pendula. Taxonomy (NCBI): domain Eukaryota; kingdom Viridiplantae; phylum Streptophyta; class Magnoliopsida; order Fagales; family Betulaceae; genus Betula; species Betula pendula. The sequence continues at coordinate 1,472 of FXXK01002509.1, read as the reverse complement.
CCCGATTTCGCCATCCCGGAAGGGTCGGCCGGCCTTGGGCGGTCATAGTTTGGGTTGGGGAATGGCGGCTTTCAAGAAGATCCGGTTCTTGGTCTTCGTCGTAAATAGAGGTACAATTGCCGGTGCGGTTGTTCGTTATTACCCCGATTCCCCCAAGGGTCCGGCTTGCTCATTAATTATGCTCATTTTTGTAGGACTCTCTAGTCGCCGTGGACTCGCTCGGTAGACATTTGCGCTCCGGCGAAGACTCGTTCCTTGAATGGAAGACACGGCTGGAGGCTCGGGAGGATGAGCTCAAAGCGGCTAGATCCACCATCGCAGCATTAGAAGCTCGCAATCTCGAGCTGGAAGGGGTGTCGGCTCGCTATGAGAAAGAGCTTTCTACGGCCCTAGAGAGACAGGAAGTTTTGGAGGCGAAGTCCTCCGAATATGATCAGCTTCGTTCAGCCGTCGACGTTGGCCAGGCGAGGATTGACGCATTGACTTCCGACGTCATCCGGCTTGACAGGGCGAACGCTGGGCTTGAAGGATTGGCGGCCGACCTTAGGGTCAGGCTTGCAAGGGCGGCGCAGGCAGAATCCGAGTTGGCGGATCGCTCGTCTCGGTTGCAGAGGTCCATTGATGAGCAGAGAGGGACCATTGCTGGGTTTGAGGCGGAAGTCTCTGATCTATCCCGGAACCTCCGCTCTATAGAGGCTGAGCGCGACTCTACGCGGAGGGAGCTAGGCGATACTCAGAAGCAACTTGCCTCGCTACAGGACGAGATGGTGGCGTTGAAGAAAGAGAACAAGGACCTTTCGTCCAAGGAAAATGCCGCCACCGATTCAGCAGGCCGCTTCATGCAGAGGTATAAAGAAGCGAACCAATTGGTGAAAAGATATAAGCACCAACTTGACGTGGTTCACGTGGTCAGGAATCGCACTTGGGTCCACGGGTACGAATGGGGAATAGAGACCATGCGAGAGATGTCGATGAATGATCGATACAAGCACCGAGTACCTACTGTCAAGATCGAAGAGATTTTCCCTGACCCTCGGGCCTTGAACGAGCTCAAAGAGTTTGGAGTGAGAGAATTGCCTGATGCTCGCGCTATGTGGACCATTCCTCGCCCCGCATCGGCGCCTCGGCGGACAACCGAGGGCGGAACCGAAGCTGGGACCAGCAACGCGCCCGAAGTTGCGGCCGATAGCGGATCCAAGGCCGAACCTTCTACTGGTGGGAGCATACCTCCCACGTGATTGTAAATGTTTTTGTAATTGTGGACGATACCCTATATATATAAGTTTATGATTTATGGTCATAATTTTGATGCGTTGCTGTCGTTGCCCTTGCTATTTGGCGTTGGGAAGGACTTCGGGTCGGTAGGGCTCACTGAGGATGGTCGCGACCGACCTTCGTATCAGTCAGGCCTTTTCCCTTACCCCTTTTTTTTTTCATATGACAAGACCAAGCCTAATTTTCATAATGAGATT
>FXXK01002508.1:5000-80327 GCA_900184695.1 Betula pendula | reverse complement strand
AGCATTCCAAATGCATGACGCGAGAAATTTTAGGGGGTAACTGTTGGGGATTGGGCCCGGATCTACAGTTAGGCCCACATCTGATTCTCTTACAGCGTGGCCCATGCAGGTCTAGCCCAAGCCCACCCCTCCACCGAACCCTGGACATAAGGTTCGGCCGATGCGTTAGGGATCCTACCGAACCCCTGGGTCCGGTTCTGTATGTAGAATTCTGCCGACCCTCGAGGTTCTGCTCCTGACTACAGGATCCTCGCCGACCCTTAAGGTTCGGCTCCCATACAGGAGAGTTAACGATCTTTATGAAGAAAGGACAAGCCCCATCATAGCGAACATTTATGATCGCCGACCTCGATCATTACGCCCGCGAGTTCCCGATGCTTACAAAGCCCACTAAGACATGACTGACGTGACAATCGGACAGGAATTAACATACCGTGGACCACTACGCTTATGGCACGTGGAACAACATTTAATGGCCCGCATGGGGCATTAACAACTAAAGGGAAGCCCAGGGGCCCACGGAAGGGCTTCATTAAATGGGCCTCGGGATGACTGCCACTATATAAGGAGGGGGATGGGTTCGGCAAGAGGTACGTACAATCATAATACAGAAAAATTACTCTAAGTCTCTCTCTCTCAAAGAAAAGAACTGACTTAGGCATCGGAGCTATCCCCCGCCGGCAACCCCGGCAAGCTCTTGTGTCTAACACTTTCTCTGTTCTCAGGTGACCTGCGCAGCCGGAGTTGGAAACTGTCTCAACAGGTTAAAAATAGGACATTGACCATTTTTTTTTTCTTCTTACCGAGTAGGAGACTGACGAAATCAGTAAAAAACAGCCAGTGATAGAAGGGGTTGCAATTTCATGCATTGAACAAAGTTTTCAGGATGTAAAAGGACAGTCTTGAGAGAATAGAGCTCACTTTTCTTCTGTAGGTTTAGAATTGTTTCAGTTCTAGTCGACTCAAGAATAGCTGCGCTTGTTACAGATTATTAACTTTGGTCGTACATCTGAGTACAGTGTAAGTGATCTCTATGAACCTCAGTTCTGAGTGATTGATCTGCATGGGCGGATGTTATACGGCCAGGACTTATAACTCTTTCTCGAATTAGGACTTTTAAAAAAACAAACAGAACAAAAGAAGATCTTTCTCTTGCAACTCCCAACTTTTTGCTTGATGCTTGCCATAAATGAATCAAAACTTTGGTCTCCATTTTCGTCAGTTTTTATTTTATTTTATTATTATTTTATTTTTCTAATTGATTGGGGAAAAGAGCTACGAGGGATATTTTCGTCAGTTTAGTTCTTTCATCAATGACTTCTCTTGTAATTTTAACTAGAAAATTCTAGTTCTATGAAAAGAACATACACCTAAAGTTGGGATCACAGTATATTGATTTGTTAAAATTGAAGCAAGTTAAGAACATAACCTTCTAATTACCAGAAGTTGGAGTTGGAGAGAATGGATGGGACAGAATGCCTAGAATGAAAAAATGGCCTCCATCTAGTGCCTAAAAACAAGTGTGACTACTTGAAATGCCAATTTCAATTAGAACTCTTGACTTAAAAAACAAATTTTACTTTTGCTTGGTAGTGATCTTGCGCTAATTTCTAGCAAGAATTTAGACAATGAAACCTTTGTTTTAAGAGCTATATTGTTGCAGAATTGGTTCTGGTTTGATGTTATACAATGTAGTGTGCGTTGTAAGTAACTCAAAGCTGTTTTCAAATAATGACTTGAAATCAAGCCACTACAGTAGGTCCTGAAAAAGCATGTGCTTGCTCTTCGGAATATTCTAAAGAATTCGCCTTGGGCATCAAAACATAAATGCTATGATGACGTTATGCAAATAAGCGTTGTGTGTTCTACACATTCGGTTTTACTTTCCTTTTTTCTTTTGTGTTTGAGTTCCAGTTAGAAATTGTGTGAGATAGTGTCTGTGGGTATGTGTAATCTCTAATTGTTGTCTGAAATGGACCACTCGGGGCCAGGGGGTATGCCTGTTTGAATCTTCTTGCAACTCTGCCTTAGGTTACGACGCTACAAGACATCACCTGAAAAGGGTCAAGAGTTCAAAGTGATAAAAGTCTTTGATATAATCTCACACAAGTTGGTGGAGTTTTCATCAAACAAGTGTCTTTTCCCCTGATAAAAGAATATATATATATATATATATATTAATTTTTTTTTTTTTGAACAAAAATTTTATTTTTACTAATGTTAAATCCAGAAAGCAACAATCAACTTTGAAACAGCCAAAAAACTGAGAGATACATAGAACACCAAAGTAATAACAGAGATATTCATATTGGAACATCTATATTCACAACATTCATAGTGTTACTAATCAATTTCTCCATTATCAGCAGTATCTTATTAAGCTACGCAAGCTCAATAGCTGACTATAGATTAATTACAAAAGAATATAACATTAGCTCCAAATTAGGGGGAAAGAGTGAGAGAGAGAGAGAGATTAGGGGATCAGCATGCATTACAACTCTTCCTACATGTCCCATAATAATCAGGAGAACCAATCATGAATACAGGATTTCTTTGACATTCCCCAATGGCAGCCCACCTTGGACAATTTTCATCTTCATCGGTGCATTCAGTGCCATCCGATTCAGATGAGACTTTTTCCCCACTAATGGATCTTATGTGAAAGAATTTGGTGGCATACCACATTTCCCCCTCAAGGACGGGGCATCTAGCATGGGAAGTACTCTTGTCAGGAGATGCATTAGGATGGAGAGTGAAAAACAGAATAGCATTCCCTTTAATAGGTCTCAGGATGCTACTACTCTTTGTACAATCGAACCAAATCTTACCCAGCTGAGAAAGTTTCGACAGCCATTAATGAGCAGTTGTGAATTCATAACCTAGAAATGATGATTATTACAATAAGTTTTAATAACATTTCTCTCTCACCTCTGACTCAGGAAAGAGAATCTCACCACCCCGAGTGACATTTGAGAGGTACAAAACAACTATCGCCATCAAAGGCTTGGTTAATTCTACTATGGATTTGTTACCAAAATAATCGTAGTTCTGTTCAACCTCCTCAAGCCCAAAATGCATAACCTGTAAAGGCCTGCTGTTCTCTGAAGGACAAGGACACGTCAAGTAATAATATAAAGAAATACATCAGAAAGGATATCAATAATAAGACACCCGTCTTAGGAAGACAAGGACCAGCACTGAGGTACCTTTAGGAAGGAAAGTCCAAACTGATATTCGTTCCTCAATCCTTGCAACTACATCATCCTAGAAATAAAAAATATTGTAATTGACATCAATTTCATAAGATCATGACATGGCATGTTAAGTCATTGGTCACCAGAGTATTCAGGTAGCAGCAATCTCAGCATCTATGTTACTAAAGAGTTGACGTAATTTTAAATCAGTTCACGAATTAAAACTTTATTACTATTAATGATATGACTAGTCCCTGATAAATAGTCCCCAGATGGGAGGAGTTGTGAACCTCAAGCTACATCAATTTGATAAAGTCGCTACTTTAATTAGGTTTATAGAAATCCTATGCCTAGGGTATTCAAAAAGCAATCATTTCAACAATAGGAACACATGGAAACTCACTTCTATGTTTAAGGGAATTTCTGAACTTGTAAGCTTCCAGTTTGTGACAACATGCCCTGAACTGTTGTCATTGCCCAAAAGTGTTTTTTTCACTCCATGTGCCTAAGTGAAAAACACATTTTAGAAGACATCCAAGCATATGAAGCAAGATGCTGAAAGTGGTAAGACAAGGATTATACCAAAGAAGTAAAGTGGTCACACTCCTCTTCCGAGAGAAAACCCTTATATAAGAAAACCCTATCACATGAAAGAGAACATCAAATTTTCGAAGTAAATGCAAAATTAAGTGTTCCCACAAAAAAACCTAGTTGAAGAATATATCATTATATGCAAAGCAGTAATAAAATGCTATATATGATTGCCCCTTTCTTGTAGAAAGAATGTCTCTGTATATGGCATATATGCAGATTATCAGTAGCATATCGACATCAAACCATATCATCTGCCATTGGATATCACAATCAAAGAAAAAAAAAAGTAGTTCATCAAAATACCTGACCTTGGTTGCCAAGAGAGTTGGACAACCCGTGATGGGTCAATTCTATAGGAGTCAACAAAGTGCCCCAATTGTATGACAGTTTCCTTGTGAGCCCCGTTATCCCTTAATTCCTTCTGCCTGCCGAATCAAAATAGCGGCAAAATATGATAATAAAAAAAAAAACTCCAAGTTTATAACAGCAAAATATTATCAATGAATGACAATACTCTGAGGCTCGTTGAGAGGCATTATTCCCACAATCATGGACAGACGCTTTTCAGCTAGCAAAAATTTTCAGCCAAGTATAATAAATGCATCCCAGAATGAGGAATGAATTCAAATAGAAAGGTGATGGCATTCCTCTTTCTACACAGATACGGGTGCACTCACTCAAGTAATCCACTCGAAGAAATCAAAGAAGGGAATGTATAATTGATTGTTCCATAAAGATGCAGATTTTGGAGCATTCACAAAAGCAATTTTAGTATAAATTTCCACGAGAAAAGCATGCACATTTAGAACATATATAAATATGTAAACAAAGAAGTAGTGTTTTAGACTAAACCGACATAAAAAAACACCATGAGAGAAATCTATAACAAGAATTGCTAAAATTCAAAAGACCTACAAAAAGAATAAATGATACCCCGAACTGAGAAAAACATATATAGCTAGAATAAAGGCATTGATAACATTATAAACTCCATACGTAAAAATGCATATACACACAACACTAAAACATTCATATATTCAAACACATGTAGCATTTTTAACGAAATCCCAGAGCAAGAACACAATGAATTTCCAATTTTCACTTAGAGTTGCTAGAATTCCTGATACTTGAAGAAAAATTAATTATAGCTAGAATGAAAAACACTCGCACACACCTATCCACATAGCAAAATGTGAGAATAAATAATTTGTGGCTGCAATGCAAAAAATTGAAATGGGTTGTTCACCTTTCTGCGAAACAACTCAGGAACGAAGATGTAAACGCCAAAAGAAGGAGAATTGAAAGAACGGATGCCATTGACGAGTGAGAAGATGATAATAAAAACCCAACAAAAGAGCGGAGATCAGGGCAAAGAGAATTTCAAGAAAACCTGCTCCTTTTGAAGGTTTTATCCTTTCTTCACCTAGAGCTGAATTGATTGGTACCTCTGCATTAGAGGTACTACTAATCCTAGATGAAGTGTTTCCTTTATTTTCTTCTTTCGTTTTTTTTTTTTTCTTCGAGAGATATGTCATCTCATATTTATTTTGTGTTCATAAAAAACGACGTGCCTTTTAAAATTATTATTGAATTTATGATAAATTATTATTGACTTTTAATTAAATGATAATTTTAAAAGTCACATCAATTTTAATAGACACAAGATAGACATGAAGGTTCACATATATCATTACTCGGTTTAGGCAATTTTTTTATTTGAGTAATAAACCCATGTTTTATTCAGAGCATCTCCTAGCATTCATAATAGCTCTTCAAAAAATATAAACTTTTATTTTAACTACTCATTTTTTTATACAAACTCCAGTAACATCTTCTATTTCACCCTCTATTTTCTTTAAATATTTATTTTAATCATTTTATATTATTTTAAGGTGCTTGAAGAGAACGAGAGAGAAGAGAGAGAAAAAAAAATAAATTGATAGAATGTACTACAATAAACTTTCAAATATGAAAGTTTACTGTAGCAGATTTATGGTAAACCTTTAAAAGGGAGTGTCTGTTGGAAATGAAAAAGTAGGCTATAAGAGTTAAATATAGCTAATATAGCTAGTATGCCCAATTTAAAAGCCTTGCTGGAGATGCTCTCATGTCAACCAGAAATGATGTCAATTTTAAAATTACTATTAGACTAAAATTTAATAATGATATATTAATAAAGAGTAATTATATATGTCAACATGCATATTTACTTTGTGTCCACCAAAATTGATGTGATTTTTAAAATTACAGTTAAATTTATAATAGATTATTATTAACTTTTAATTCACTGGTGATTTTAAAAGTCACATCAATTTTGGTAGATACAAAGTAGACATGAAGGTTAACATGTATTATTACTTTATTACAAATCCATTATTAAATTTTAATTCAATGGTAATTTAAAAGGCACATCATTTTGGTTGGACACAAGAGAGACATGAAGGTGACATGTATCATTAATTAAATGAGTAAAATGTCATTTTTGTGTCTTTTTTGTATCACTCTAAAAATGATATGACTGTTAAAATCACAATTGAATCAAAATTCTGTAGCGATCTATTATAAATTCAATAATGATTTTAAAAGGCACATCATTTTTGGAGTGATACAAGATGGATATAAAAATGATATTTAGCATTACTCTTAATTTTATTTATCTAAAAACTTTAGATTTCTGCAATGTCCTTGCAACTAGAAATTGTCAATGTCACCTCCGAGGCTAATCAAAAGATAAAAATGTCACCCTTTTTTTTTCTTTTTTTTTTTTAGAAATGCTATTTTTTCATCGCTTCTTTATCTTTCATTCATCTTCATCTTCATTCATGTTTTTATTTTTCAAATACATTATTGAATTTGTAGGACTGACATATTTAATGATGAATTTAAAAAAGAGATAGATGAGAGTGGGAGGGATAACAAGTCTCAAATTTTTCCAATAAGACAAAATACATGTATAAATTCAAAAAGAAAGAAAGAACAAAAAAAAGAAAAGAAAAACTGAAAACTGAAAACTGAAAACTAAATTTAAAAAAAAAAAATGAAAAAACATTGTTGAACATAAGAATGCCGAGCTACCCCCATTTGGTGATAGAAGGTTATTCAGAAATAATCAATACGAATGATCGAACTACCTCCTGACTTGAGTGATGGTTTAACCACCCATAACCATTTAGGGTGATCGAACCACCTCCAAATTTGATAAGGGTGAATCGGCCGCCCAGAAATAGCTTAAAAGTCAATAATTATGTTTCAATACTTTTGTTACTATGAACAAGGCTAAAGAAAAGGAAAGATGTGGAGGGGGGAAAAAACACTGTTAGTACTTTGACGAGCCACAATATTATTGGTAATTGTTATCCGGCAATTATTAGCACCCAAAAAATACTAGAAATAAACAAAATGAAAACTGCTTGGACCTCGCCACTTCAGCATTTGGGCTCACCTTTATGTACCTCAAAAAAGACAACAGGAAGATCATCATTCATTATGTCAAATGGTAAATGTTGATAATACTTTGATGGAATCCTACAATGATTTGGAGGTTGGACAGCGCATTTTGTATTATGTTGCATAGTTGCTGCATCCCACATAATGCTGATAATCTGGAATTGTTGCAATGCAATAGTATTGAATTCTTTTGCCTGTTCAAAAACAATTTCCTCACATGGTTGATAGTTTCCAAAAGCTACATGAAGGCAGGAACATGCTCCAAGAGCAAAGGGCTAACACCTTGTTTTTCCAATCACTAGAAACAATTTCATGTCTTCATTTTTCCTCGGTTCATCTTCTGGTCAAAAACTTTTTACTGATTACAATCACATATTCACTGTTTCGTGGACAAATGCAGGCAGCAGAGCACAACTTTAGATCAATGGGTCAATAAATCAATGAATGGGGGTTCACCACAAACTTGTCATTTTCTCATATAATTACTTAAATTTCTACATCAACCATCCCGATGTGACTTTTTGAGCACAATGTGACCTGACTCATCCTTTTCAAAGAGATGCTCGATGATTTCATCCCAGCTTTCTTTCTTCGTACTTTTGTAAGATGGACCTAAAGAAGATTCACCAACAGATATGTCTGAGTACTCCCCTTCCTCCTGCTCATCAAAAGTTCCATATTGTGAAGGAGAATAAGCATGTGGCACAGCCAGTGTAACAGCCCTCTGTAGTGCAGCCTTGTACTCTTGAGTGTGTTCCCTAGCTAAAGTCTCCTGCCGCTCCATCCTTTGCTTTGCTGGAATTTCCATGATCTGATCTTTCTCTAGCATTAGCTGAGGTCAGTGAAAGAACAATGCAGAGGTTGAGATATCAAAAGCAGGAAAAAAAATAAAAACAAAAATTGACAGCAATCTTCATCCATAGCACTAAAGGGAGGGAGGGGGGAATAGAAAGATGCTATTTGGCTAACAGAGCGAGAATAGATCAATTTACTGAAAATGAATTGCCTGCTAGATCTATTCATACTTGTGCTGCCATTCCCCCCCTTCCCCCAATGAAAATTGTGTGTTTTTTGTTTTGTTTTGTTTTATTGTTTTTGTTTTTGTCTGGGTGACAACAGTGTGCTTGGTGGTTGAGAATTCGGTCTGTTATCTATGATTAGCAGAAGTTCTATCTCCCACTTGCATAAATATCTTGAGCAGCAAATAGACACTCAAAAAAAGTTTTTCTTTTTTCTTCAAATGGATACTCCTTAACCTGTTGACAGCTTACAAGATAAAAGAACACAAAAATAGTCTTAATTCCCATCCCTGGCTCTCCCATTAGCCATTATCATCAACTATTACAACAAGAAATAGAATCAGAAAACTTACATCCAGTGCTCTTTGAGCTTCTCTCTCTATCCAAATGATGGCATGGTCAGAAATGGCATTACAAGAAAGAACTATGTGTTCGAACCTCCCATCTACTGGTACTGCTGTCCTCACAACTGGGGGGAATCTTCCCATCCTGCAAATGAAATACTTACTTTGCATGTCCATCAAACGGCCAAAGCTTGACTTTTTTCTCCTACCTCAAAATTGACAACATATTTACTTGGACTATAATATTCAAACATCAGGCACCATCGTATAATTTTTTCATATGAAAACATCAGCTCCTACTTCAAAAACTTTTCGGACATGGAAGTAGGTGTGTAATTTTCTCCTTAAAATCATAATTAGTGGCATATTGTATCTATAAGAAAAAGGTGTGCACAAATGTCCAACATCACACCTTGCACCTATGAGAAAAGTCGTTTCCCTCAGGTGACTGAATAATTTAGAGAACTATACTTGTTCTGACAAAAAATACCTGAAAGGCTTTCTCTCAACAATGTGGTAAAGGCGACCAGGTGCATACAGCCTCCTTGGATCTTTGAGCATTTTCTCCTCAGGTATACAGGTATCCCTCATGCATCTTAGGCACAATAGGCATGGCAAACTGTTCACCGAAAGAAATAACAGCTTCATTAATAAATCGAATCAACACTGAGATGGTGACAATTTAATTCCTGGAATATCCAATAATTGAAGCCTTCAAATATATTTTGAGATATAAATGTAGTAAAAAAAATTAAAAGCTTTTGTTAGAAAAGCTATGAAACATTTAATATATATGGTTAGCGGTTCACACTAATTTTGTCCTTCTGTAATTGAAAGATTCCAGGGCTGTTTTACTATGCAAAAAAAATTTGGGGGGTTGTGTATTAGTGGCCCATCCTAAAATACAGAAAGTAAGGAATCTGGTTTGCACAATGAGACATTGTCTTGCTTTGCAAAGAATGTAAGCATAAACTTCAAGAGCCTATTAGATGTAAAAAAGCAACAATTGAGAAATGTGATGAAGCCAACTCTACCAGAAAAGTGACTTGAAAATGTCTTCCAAGGGTGTGGCTGTCCGTGGTAAGAAGTCATCCTGGTAAACAATGCAGGTTATCAGAATTAAATTTGAAGTATATCTGCAAACACATCCAAGTAAAAGATTTTCACCATCTTATATAATTATTGGATTTATCTGAACTAATGGAACTGTTTTATTTGGATCTGTTATGCTCAATCACTAGCAAACTTAATAACCAAATAGTTTACCAACCAAATACTGAAACACTTAATATTACGGCCAAAGGGACCAGATCATTCATCACCCAGTCCTGTTTAATAGGACATCCAGTACTATCTTATTCTCGTTTCAGATTTATTAACATATACACCTGTCAGTTGTGTTTTATACACATTAAAGACACATTTTAGTTGTTTTAGTTAGCCACATGAGTCACCCTATGTGTGTTGACACAGTATTATGTCCTTAAATACAGATCCTAACTAATTCCACAAATGAATTGCAGGCTTCATTCTCATATATGATGTCTGTTTTATGAGTGGATTTGACTCCGCTAAAATGAAATGTCACATTTTATCATGGTGCATAAAATTCATTCCCCAGGAGAACCCCCTTCCTAGAAAGGGACAACCAAACTGCTCCAGCCCTTTTCATTATTAGAAAGGCTCACTCAAACTATGTTCCTTATCTGATTGATCTGTAACAGATCAAAGACTGTTAATCAGGCTTATCTATAATTGTTTACATCTTTAATGTAGGAAATGCATTCCTTCTTCACTCAGAAACTGGTTTCTCCAATGGATCTAGTGATGCTCATCATGCACTTCATGTGACCACATCAACCACTGTTACATTGAATGATATATGCTTGATTATTGTTGTGTTTCTAAACTAAATATTCTTCTTCCTTCGTATGCAGTAAACTTCATCTCCATAATAAGTTCTCTTGATGGAAACCCACAATAATAAGAATGAAGTTCCTCTATGAGCAGATATTAGACAGCAGGCACACACAGGAATTATTTCATTACCGTTATTAACCTAAAGTCATGTGTATGAATGTGCTGAATAGTTTGACTCTTTTGTCATAGAAGTAATATTCAAACCATTTATGATCAAAGACAAGAGTTTAAACCTTGCTCCTCTAACACAATTCAGATTCTCTTACCAAGAACAAAGACAACAAGAAGCCTCACGCTAGAGAAGTATTTTGGCTCCTGGGCTTCTTAATGGGAACAATATGTCCAATTCAAAGATAGAAACATGAAAAAAGTTCAGAACACTTTTTAATAAGAAAGAACTTTCAAGAAATCCTTTTCTCTTTTACTTTTTTCAAACAAGGCTACTACTACCAGCCTTACCAACAAATATATACAATACAACAGGAAGATTAAGATGCTAGAAAAATCTAATGTAGTACAGGAATAAGATAGAGCATGAAAACGCAGGAACAAATCTAAAATGGCACTAAGGCTACAGAAGATACACATAATAAAAACATCCTCCTACTTAAATAAAAACAGTAGACAAGAATACAAACTTGCCTGTAGCACAATAGAATAGATGACATCTGCATATCTGACTGCCAAATTCAGTGACATACACCTGGCAGGTGCAATAGCATAGCACCTGACTTTCTTCCTTTCAATGTTTCCCAATTTATCCTGATTCTGCACCACCACCATTGTCAACAAAGCTGCCACACCTGATCCAAGGGAATGCCCTGTGAAAGTTAAAGTATAATTTGGATACTTTTCCACCAATCCCTTCAAAACCTCAGACTCTGCATCCAAAACCCATACGGCAGCCTTCAATAGCCCATTGTGAACATAGCCACCATCAAACTTCCTCTTTCCCAGCTTATTATCCAATAGAACCGCATAGTCACTCTCCTTTGCCAAATTTAAACCCCTAATGGCAAGAACTATATCTTGATGATCATGATCAAGATATAATATATAGGGAGGGGCCTGCCCTTGGGTATCTTCATAAGTTTTTTTCAGAATTAACCAATCTGGGTTAATTCCATATCCACCAGGAGGTTCCCAAAGGGGGTGCCTTAGATCATCTTCATATCCAGCTAGAATATAGCGACAAAGGCGAGGGACAGGCTCAAATTCTTCAGCTGTGGCAAGGCCCCAAGTCTCACTATCATGTCCTGCAGTGTGGAGACATCGTTTCCAAGCCCAGCGGGCACATGCCAGACAATAAACACACTCGAGGAGAGGGAGGCCACATAAGATTGACATTGAGCCCTACAGTCTGAGTAGGCTAAGATAGATGCAAAGCATGAGTTTTATATGCAAAGAGCAAAGTAACTAAGGCAAACAACTCCCTTATGAAAGAAATCGATTGGAACTCAACTTGGCACTAGAAATAGCAGATATTTGAGTAGTATGAATTTTTTTATTAGAAATTCAAACTGAGATTCAGAGTATTAGAGGATTCCAAATGGCACTCAAAATCAAGTAAATCTGAGTTACCGGAAATGTATGTATGTGAAATTCAAGGATGGGGATTATTGTTTCAAATGGGTGTCAGAGTTTAGAAAAATGAGTAACAGAAAGACACAGATGTTGAAAACAGCAACAATTCAATACTTCAACAGCACATAAATTACAAGCTAGTACCTGTGAACTTATACAATAACAAATAACACACAAGAAGAGTTTAAAGATGGTAACTATAACAACCGAAGCTTCTCTCCAAGAAGGTATCAAATGGTATTCAGAGAATGACCGACATCAATCTACAACAACAGAAAATCACAAAATGGGAACTATCGAAACAATACAAGCAAAGAGATTATTTGAGGATTTAGACTCTAATCATCTGCAGAAGGGTCAGGATCAAAAGTCAGAGAATGGCAATTTATGGAGACCAAGAAACTGATACTTAACAGATTAATTGAATTGGGTCTCTACCATGAGGATTTTTCTATTCACTGAAGGATCTCAGCTACTTGTGATCACAACTTCGGCATCCAACAAGAGAACATAACAGCAAAGAAAGGAAAAAAGAAAAAGAAAAAAAAAAAAGAGAGACCCAAGTATCGGGCTCCGGTATTGATCAAGAAAATGGAAATTCCAAAGCCTAAAGAAAACACCCTTCACGGAGAACACGGACAATCGAAGATTGTGAACATCAAGGACGTTCATTGTTGGAATAAAATTAAAACATGGTTCCAATATCTGAGAGAGATGTGTGACTTTGTGCTGAGTTCAACACTATGAGAAATTGGAACGTGAAGAAAAAGGAAAAAAAAAAAAGAAAAGAAAAGAAAAGAAAAGAAAATTAAAGAGCTATACCTGCAACTGCAAGTCAAAGCCCATTTGGGGTATTATTACTCGAGAGTTGAATGTTGAAGGAAACATGTTGATTCCAGTACACAATATTTTAAAATGCGAAACATTCATAATTGGCTTTGGTTGGTAATGGTAGAAGTGTAAATATGCTTGATTTGCAGTGGCAAGTTTCTTTACGGGGAGGTAGGAGATCGTTTTGTCTGGCTGGGTAGACCTTCCGATTTCATGTTGCCTTCGACAGTTAATTAAAATCTTTAGGTTATGTTTGTTAATCAGGGTTTGAAAAGGTGTTTGATATAAAGGTAAAATTATTTTTGTATTTTTATTGTTTGTTTTGAGATGAGAAAACATTTTAGGAGTACACTTAATCTTTTTGAACTTTCATTATTTTTATAAGGAAAAACTTCACTTAATCTCTCTGAACTGTCATGCTTTTTACAATCCCTTTCAAACTTCAAAACCTCTCAATTTAGTATATTTAAGTTTTAATTTTTTGCAATCCCCCCTCCATTAGCTTTTTTCGTTAAATCCTATGAAAATGTGTTAAATTACCTAACTACTCTTAATATTTCTCAATTTTCAAACTTTTTTTTTTAAAAAAAAAAAACTGATGTGGGTCTAGGTGACCCAACGTGGGTCAGCCGTGACCCACGGCGGGGTCACCACCAGACCCCACCGTGGGTCTGGCGACCCACGGCTGGATCATGGTGTGACCCAACGCGAGTCACGGTGTGATCCAACGCGGGTCAAGTCGTGACCCAGCCTAGGTCACCAGACCCAAGGCGGGCTTTGGTGGGTGACCCCACCGTGGGTTTGGCAACCCACGGCAGGGTCTAAGTCACCCGTGACCCAATGGGTCACAAGCTTGACCTAAACAATTTTTTTTTTTAATAATTTTTATTCAAAATAAGGATAAATTGTAATTTTTTAAAAAAGTTAGGGGCATAAAAGTCATTTTGCCCCTTTGATCGTCTGACTTAACAGAATTAGCTAATGGAGGGGGGGATTGCCAAAAATTAAAACTTAAATACACTAAATTGAGAGGTTTGAAAGTTTGATTGGGGATTGCAAAAAGCATAACAATTCAGAGGGTTAAGTGAAGTTTTTCCTTTTTATAATTATCTTTCTAAGTTTAAAAACTTTCAATTTAAAATATCAAATTTTTAATTTTTTTTAATTTCATCATATCATTAGAATTTGAGGTTAATCAAATGATCAAATGATAAAATAACTTTTATATCTCATGTAAAATTTATAAAATTACAAAATTACTTTAATTAAATAATTAATTTTAGAAAAATGGGCATTTTGAAAATTTTTAAGGCATCTATTATGATTTAACAGAAAATCTTAATGAAAAATGTAAGATTGCAAAAAAAAAAAAAAAAAAAGAATGAAAGTTTAAACTTTAAGTGATAATTACAAAAGTGATGAAAGTTTAGAAAAGTTACGTAAAATTTCTCCAAAATTAACATATGGAGCAATAATTAAATTTACTAAAAACTTTGGGTCCGCTGCATTAAACAAAGTCTCTAATATTAGGGACAAAAATTGGACTTTTTGAAGTAATCCAAATTCTTAAGATATTGATTATTGTTTAAAGTTTAACAATTGATGTTATTTTGCAACGTATTTTTTGTCAATATATTTTTAAAATTTATTATTGAATATGTGAAACCTATATATAGATTATATAAATTCAATAAAAAATTTGTGACAAAAAATATGCAGAACAATAAAAATAAAAATTTCTCATTTAAGAATATGAAGTATGAATAGGCCAAGGAGATGTATTAAATCTCTATTAGAATCTAAAATGATTTTTTTAACTATGTTTCAATTGGATGCATGCGGATGCAACGTAAGGTTTCCAGACCTCCAATGATAAGAATGTGGATTAAGGAGTTTATATGTACAGGAAAATTTTGGCAATGATTGTTGTTTGGAATTGCGATTTTAAAAAGTGCGATTTTAAAAATAGTGATTTTAAAAAGTGTGATTTGAAAACGTGATTTTTGAAAACGCAATTTAGCGTTTAACAAAATTGTGGTTTAGCCTTCAAAATCGCAATTTAGCATTTAAAATTTTACGTTTTCAAAAAAGTACCTCCTTAGCTGCGATTTGAAAACGTAGAAAATCTGCGTTTTCAAATCGCAATTTTTTAAAAACACATTTTTCAAACAATTCAATTTTTGCGATTTGGTTTAAAATTATACTTATTGTTTACGAAATTGTAATTCCAAACGCACCCTAAATTGTTATATTCTATCCTTTTTTTTTTCCTTAATATGTGATATTATATCTTTTTTTTTTTTTTCTTTTTCTAATCAATAACGAGGGAAAGGGAAAGGGGAATGTGCTATTATATCTTATTATTGGTATTCGGTAAATATAAACATAAGTCTGGGCTGAAATGAACAGTATTTCAATTCAGGTACATGAAAAGTATTTTGTAGACTCCATGTATTAAAAAAATAATTTTTTTTTTTTTTTAAATCTCATCTAGCCTTCCTTGGCTGTTGTATATCACGACTCTATTGTATTAGTGGCGACAAGGCTGCACTGAAGGCCCAATGCATAATTACGGGCTAAAAGTGGGCTGAGCGAACTCTCAGTGTAGTTGGCACAGCTCAGTTGGACCTAGGGCCGACTTACTAAGACTACATCATTGACTGAATTACCCTTTATCTTTCCCCGGTATTCCTCCTTCTCCAAGTCGGCTATAAAAGCAACCACAAACACAAAACCCAAGCCCCTTTTTTTCTCAGACCGGCAGACACGCCTCGGTTTCTCGGAGCTTTGACACAGTCGAAAGGTAACAAAACCTCTGTCTTCTGTCTCTCAGTTAGCTTTCTCCGACATGATTCTGTAGTTTTAGTCGATCAATTTATCTGTTTTGCTGTTAAGAAATCTGAAAAAGATCAAACAATTTAGAATCTTTTTTGAGGTAGCATTATGGCTTTCTTTCCTTCCCTTCTCAGCCACGAGACAAAGACCCACATTTTTGGACTCTTCAGCTGAAACTTAAATTAATTAATTAATTTATTTTTGTTTTTGTTTCGTGTTGCATATATAGATTTGTGTGTGTGTGTGTGTGTTTATTTATATGTGTTGAGATTGTTAGGTGTATATATTCAGTATTTGCATATGTAAGAGCTTATTTGCATATATGAGAGCTTATTTGGGTTTGTACATTCCAAGTGATTGTGAACATTTTAGCCTGCTTGTTTGTTGCTTAGGTTTGTATTAAAGAAAAATAATTACGTGATAATTCTGAATCAATCTCATTCTTTTTTTTTAAAAAAAAAGAAAAGAAAAAAATCTAAGATTCTGAGCGATTTAGTTTTGGGTGTACCGATTTTTTTTTAAAAAAAATGTGTTACTGATTGGTTGTTGTTGAGATCTATCTTGAAGTAAAGAATACATGTGCTATTTTTGAAACCCAACTCATCAATTAAAAGTTCTCTGTGAGTTATTTAAGGGATTAGGCTTATGTGCTGAAAAAAAAAACTACAGCACCTATACCGTAGTTTTTTTTAAGGGTTTAAATTTAGTTT
Organism: Betula pendula; assembly: GCA_900184695.1. NCBI lineage: Eukaryota > Viridiplantae > Streptophyta > Magnoliopsida > Fagales > Betulaceae > Betula > Betula pendula. The sequence continues at coordinate 63,849 of FXXK01002508.1, read as the reverse complement.
CAAGTTTTCTATTAGAGAGAGAGAGATAAAGTGTAATTAAATTTGAACCATTAAAAAAACTGTAACAGATGTGCTGTAATTTTTTTTACAGCACCTAAGCCAAATTCTTATTTTTAAGGACTTCATTTTGTTTTCAAGAGGTTTTATTTGTACCATGGGTTCTAAATGTGTGAATCTGCATGCTAGTTGTCCAGTTTTATGGTAAGACAAAATGTATACGTCATAGTTTAAGAGTATTAATATGATGGGAAGACTTATTCACCCATAAAAATGAGTGTCAAAAATTCTGAATTCGGTTAAAATGTTTGGACAAAAATGGGCTGATATAAAAAAATTGCTTCAATTATTAATGATCGAAACCTGTTTGCACAGTGTCTTGTGATTTTCATTTGATTGCCCTTTTATCTGGATGAACGGTAACTGAATTGTGATTTTCTAAGCAGGTAATGGCTCCAAAACAGCCAAATACTGGCCTCTTTGTGGGCTTGAATAAAGGCCATGTTGTCACCAAGAAAGAATTGGCTTCACGGCCCTCTGATCGCAAAGGAGTAAGTTGATTCATTTGCTAACATACTTTTATGGAGTCTGTGTCTTCATTATTTTAATACCACCAAGTCATGTTTTACATTTGGGAATCATTAAAGCAAAAAACTGTATTGATTTTAGCATATTAAAGTAAGAAGAACACTTTTTACAGTGTTTTAAGTGGCCTCTCATTGTTCTACCATTATTGTTCTTCCTTCTAGTGGGAGTGTGCCTAAAGAACGTATTTTTCCTTGGTTGTGAAGTGCTATTATACATGGTTTCAATTAAATCACTCACTTTGATTTAAATTTTCATTTTTGATATTCTTTCATGCACAATCTGTTGATACTTTCTGTCCCCCCCTGCCCCCTACTCTTCCCACGTGTTTGTTTATTACACATGCAGAAAACTAGTAAAAGAGTCCACTTTGTAAGGAACTTGATCAGGGAAGTTGCTGGATTTGCACCATATGAGAAGAGGATCACTGAGCTTCTTAAAGTTGGAAAGGACAAGCGTGCGCTGAAAGTTGCTAAGAGAAAGCTTGGCACTCACAAGAGGGCGAAGAAGAAGCGTGAAGAAATGTCTAATGTACTCCGCAAGATGAGGTAAATCTTCTTGGAAATTCTCGCTCCTACATGTGTTATCAAAACTTCATTATGTTTTTTTTTCCTAAGCAAAACTTTGTTGTGTCCAAATCTGATTTTTACCACCTATTATAATTTTGTTGAGAAATACCATGGTAACTTGATACCCTTGTATAGCATCTTATCGGCACTGCTAAGAGTTTTCGATTTTGGATTTTCAATTGCTATCCCTTATTTTCTTTATGGGGACTTGTCTTCAGGTCTGGTGGAGCTGGAGAAAAGAAGAAGTGATCTCATCGCCACATTCTCGACCAAATGCCTTACTGTTAGAGTTTTGTTCAGCCTATGCGATACTTTTAGTCTTTAAGTTTTTTAGTTCTGTTTTGAATGAGTGAGAACGCGAAGCACTTTATGCACACATTTATTATGTTTTTCAGAATTTTAGTGTGGCTTACCCTTTGGTAGGACTAGGAGGACATATTGATCTTATGTTGTTTTACATTTAATATTTGTGCAAAGTGTGGTTCAATGGTTTTTATCATCGTTGTGGAAAATATCATTTTGCTTAATTCTTATGGAAATTGCCTACTTAAAAAAAAATTGATTTAGAAAGGCACCGATTGCGACTGAGATCAAAACTGAAAAAAGTAGCGAAGGTGTACTCGATGGAAGTTGTAACTTGCAGACTCTGTAGTTAAGATAATGTAACCTCTACCCAGAAAATGCATTGGAGTTTATCTGATTGTTGCTTAACCATTCTTTTGTCAATGAAGAGAAGTAATAAGATTTGACCGATTGGTGAAAAGGCGTATATGTCAGCTACATAAATATAAGTAAAGACAAATATTATTAAGAGACGTGTCAGAATATTTACTAAAAATTTTTCTAAGAGATCAATTAATATTTTTTTTATTTTTTAAATTAAGTGGGCTTTATTTCTTCATTTGAAAAGGTGAGTTTCATTTAATTTAAAATAATAATAAAAAAGATTAGTTAATTTTTTATAAGAATTTCTAGTAGATGTTTTAGTATTTTCTTATTATTAGTTTTTCTCGCCATCCAAGTTCAAGCCACCTGGATACCTCTTCGACGAGCTTTACATCAACTCGGCATTAAAAGTGACTCAAGAGGACCAGCGTGGAAGAGCAGAAATGGGAATTGAAGAGCATGTGGAAGTTTTAGAAGTGTTGCGAGGGGGAAATGCAAGTTTGAGTAAATAATCCGTCTTTTGCTCGGAAAAAGAGCAAAACATAAATTTAAATAAGAAATAATGGTAGACCCACTAAAGTATAAAATGGCTTTGTAATTCCTGTCCCAAACGTCAAACGTGGTAGCTGGGTCCGGAAGATTGGGCAAAAAGTATAAAAGAAGGAAGTAGCCCTGTTGTTCGGTGATTAGGCAGGCGTCTTCGCCGGAAAAGATGGAGGAGATGCAGCAGTTGCTAAACATGGGCTTCCCACACGAATTGGCAGCGCAAGCCCTGGCCGCCACCGGTGGCAAATCTACCCTCAAAGCCACCGAGTGGATTCTCAACCACAATTCCTCCACCACTACCACTTGTACCACTTCTTCTACGCCTAAACCCTCCCAACCCAAACTCGACCGCTTCTTCCACCTTCAATCCAAACCCTCCGACAATCCCTCATCTCCCACACCCTCAATCCAAATCCACCAAGCTGAACAACAAGAGCAAGAACAAGAATTGCAACTACAATCCAAGCGGTCCAAACTAAATCTATTCCCACCAACGAACCCCCATCCCCACGAGCCTTTAGCCGAGCGCATGCGTCCTCGTACCATATACGACGTCGTTGGCCAAGACCACCTTCTCGGCACCAACTCCCTCCTTCGCTCCGCAATCGAATGCAATCGCCTCCCTTCCATTGTCTTCTGGGGCCCTCCCGGTACCGGTAAGACCTCCATTGCCAAAGCTATTGTTAATTCCACTTCCACTTCCACTTCTTCTTCGTATAGATTCGTTTCCCTGTCGGCTGTCACTTGTGGAGTTAAGGATGTCAGGGAGGCTGTTGAGGGCGCTAGAAAACTAAGACTGTCTAAGAACAAGAGGACCGTGCTGTTTGTGGATGAGGTTCATCGGTTTAACAAGTCCCAACAGGACTCTTTCTTGCCCGTCATTGAAGATGGGAGTGTTGTCTTCATGGGTGCCACCACGGAAAACCCATCTTTTCATTTGATTACGCCTTTGTTGTCTCGGTGTCGGGTTCTGACTCTTAACCCGTTGAAACCCCACCATGTTGCCCTGCTACTCAAGCGGGCTTTAAACGATCTGGACAAGGGATTGTCACAGAGTGTAGGAACGCGCCTTGATGTGAATGAGGAAGCTATTGAGTTTATATCTGCGAATTGCGACGGGGATGCTCGGGTGGCATTGAATGCCTTGGAGATTTCCGCTATTACGGCAGCTGCCCGGGTTCCCCTTAAGGAGTCTAGAGCCCATGGTGGGGATCAGGTGGAAAATGAGGAAGATGGGGTTGGTTCGTTTGCAGCCATTGTCACTTTGGATGATGCTAAGGAGGCAATGCAGTGCAAGCATCTTGCTTATGACAAAGCTGGGGAGGAACACTATAATTTGATCAGTGCCCTCCATAAGTCTATGAGAGGAAGTGATGCCGATGCTGCGATTTATTGGTTGGCAAGAATGTTAGAAGGAGGTGAACAGTCTCTCTACATTGCTCGGAGATTAATAAGGTTTGCAAGTGAGGATGTTGGCTTGGCCGACCCGTCTGCTCTCAACCAGGCTGTTGCGTGCTACCAAGCCTGCCACTTTTTGGGAATGCCAGAGTGCAATGTGATTCTTGCACAATGTGTGGCTTATTTGGCTTTGGCTCCCAAGTCTGTCTCTGTGTATCGAGCTATCGAGGCTGCACAGAATGTAGTGAGGGAATCAGTTGGACAGAATGAGGGAGTGCCTCTTCATCTGAGGAATGCGCCAACTAAGTTAATGAAGGAACTTGGATATGGAAAGGGCTATATTTACCCTCCTGACAGTGACAGTCCTTTTTCATCACAGAGCTATCTGCCACCCTCACTTCAAGGCTACAAGTTCCTCGATTGGCCTACAAGTAATACAACTTATGGATGAGAAGCCTTTACTACCACCGGGAGTTTTTGAAGTACTGTTCTATGCTTGTTAGATGCTTCTTACTTTCCCTTTTTTGTGGATGGTGTGTTTATTTTATTGTACAGATTTGGTACCTGCCTTACACCATCGTGTTTCCTGAATTACTAATCGACATGTTGAATAATCTAGTAGAAAGTCAAATGTACCGATTACTCCTATTTATATATAAGACATGGTTGAATTTGAGGCTATTTCTTGACCTGGTTTCTGATATAAATTTATGTACCTTGAATTTTGATAGTCACGTGTATATTTAATTACTTTGATTTGTTAAGTTAGAACCTGCTCTTGAAGAATCTCAATGAATGAAGATTACATACACACTAACAGATACTTCCATACCATCGGGCATATGTGGCCATGCCCATCATTCCTTAAATTGTTTCCTTTTTATTTTTCGGTAAAGACTGATTTAAGAGTAAAGAGATGATGGACAATGCCATGTAAGTCCAATGATATATATATATATAATAATATATATATATATATATATATATATATATACTATATATAATGAGATATGAGTTGAGTATATAGAATTACGCTTTAATAAGCTAATAAGCCATGTTATTTTCATGTTTTTCTTGTGTCCTCTCAAAATTGGTGTAGTTTTTAAAATTACTATTATATCAATTTTAAATTGATATAAAGGAAACATGAGGTGCCATTTAGAATTGCTCGTAGTTTTATATTTTCATTTTGCTGCATCTTTGAGATTCCTTTTACAGTGTGACGTACACTTCTTAAGAGTCAATGGTTTACACTTCTTAAGAGTCAGTTTTTGTCATGTATGAACGGTTTTTTGCGAGGTCTAGGACCGTGAATTGTGCATCTTACGTGGTTGATGAAATCATTGCAAGAAATTGGATTTAAAGTTTAAAGCTTTTACTAGGCAGCAAAATCATGTTCTTGTTTTTCTCTGTGAAACGAAAATCCAACCTAGAGTTCTTTCAAATACTCTAAATCGTCTGGGTTTCCGTCTCTTTTGTCAATCTCCTCCGGATGGGCTCAGAGGAGGACTTGCTCTGGCTTGGCGTATGGGTGTGGAGTTTGAACCCACCTCTATTTCGTCTCATCATATCTCTGGGTTGATTTATGCCAATCCTCCCCACCAACCGTGGCTTTTGTCTTGTGTTTACTGTCCTTCTACATGGCAGGATAAACAGTCCTTCTGGACTGCAAATATAGGGCATTCTTTTGCTGGGCCATGGCTTATCATGGGGGATCTTAATGCTATTGCTTCTCCGAGTGAGAAGATTGGTGGAATTCCTTTTGCTCATCCTCCCAAAATCCTTTTCTTACTTTCATCCATTCCAACAGATTAATTGACCTTGGTTATATGGGGAATTCTTTTACTTGGTCTAATCAAAGATTGGGGCATAGTAATATTAGAGAGAGGCTCGACAGATGTTTGGCAAACCGGGAATGGCTCTCAATATTTCCTAATTCAGCAGTTTCTCATCTGCCAAGAGTGGCTTCGGATCATTAGATAAGAGCAATCATGATGTGGTCGCTGCTGCCTGGCAACATCAATATAAAGGGTCTTCAGCCTTTATCCTTTGTCAGAAATGCAAAACTACCAAAAAAGTCCTCCGTACCTGGAACAGAGACAAATTTGCACATTCAACCTAGAATTAGAGGTCTTCTTACTGCAATCAATGAGGTTCAACAAAGGTCTCCAGCGCCTGACAATCTGCATATGGAAGAAAATCTGCAAATTGAACTTCAGAAGCAACTTAAGAGAGAGGAGATTCAGTGTATAATTTACTAAGAAAAAAAAATAAAATCCTCTCACAGAATTTAATATAAAATTGTTTATTGAATAATTTACCATAATTCAGTGTATAATTTACTAAGAAAAAAGAAAAGAAAACAATTTGATTAAAAATTAATATATAAATTAGAACAAAAAATAAGTCTTTGCATATATAACGTAAAAGAAACTATTTTTAGGACACATAAAAAAAAAAAAAAAAACTATTCAATGAACAACTGTATATACTAAAAAATCGTCATACCTCATACCAAAAATAATGATAGGAAATTCTCTCTCTTTCTCATTATGATTTTCCTCAATTCAATGTAAAATTTTGCAAAAGAAAAAAAAAATAATAATCAATTTGAATAAAAAATAAAATATATTTAAATTAGAACAAAAAATAAGGACAAAAAACATAAGTACAAAACCACAAAAAATAAAGATAAAAAAATAGAAAATGAAAAATACTAATATAAATGAAAAAAAAAATATATTTTTCTATATAATGTGATCCATCAATTAAGCATACAAACAATGTGCAAAAAAAAAAACAAAAAAAACTCAATGAACAACAACGTAAACTAAATAATCGTCATACTTTGTACAAAAAACAATAATATGAAACTTTTTCTCACCGTTATTTTCTTGAATTCAGGATAAAATTTACCAAAAAAAAGAAAAGAAAGAAGCAATTTCAAAAAAAAAATAAAAATAAAAATTAGAATCGAAAATAAGGACAAAAAATGAAAACAGAAGTACAGAACTACAAAAAATGAAGATAAACAATGAAAAATGAAAATACTAATATCATTGAAAAAAAAAAAAGAATTGTCTTTTTCGTATATTTTTCCTGATTTCAATAGAACTTTGAAAGTCAATGTTATCCATCAATTAAGCACGTAAACAATGTGTATTATGCAATAAAAAATAAAATATATTCAAATTAGAACAAAAAATAAGGACAAAAAACAGAAGACAAAACCACAAAAAATAAAGATAAAAAAACTGGAAAAATGAAAATACTAATATAAATGAAAAAAAAAATTGTCTTTTTCTATATAATGTGATCTATCAATTTTTTTTTTTTTAATTGAATTGAGGAAAAAAAGTTACAGAGGACAAGTGATCTATCAATTAAGCATATAAACAATGTGCCAAAAAAAAAAAAACTCACATTGAACAACAACATAAACTAAAAAATGGTCATATCTTGTACAAAAACAATAATATAAAACTTTTTCTCATTGTCATTTTCTTGAATTCAGTGTAAAATTTACAAAAAAAAAAAAAGAAAAAAAAAGAAGCAATTTCAATATATATATATATATAAATTAGAATCGAAAATAGGGACAAAAAATGAGAACGAAAGTACAAAATCACAGAAAATGAAGATAAACAATGGAAAATGATAATACTACTATAATTGAAAAAAAGAAAAGAAAAAAAAAAGAACTGCCTTTTTCGTATGCTTTTTCCGATTTGAATAGAACTTTGAAAGTCAATGTTATCCATCAATTAAGCACGTAAACAATGTGCATTATGCAAAAAAAAAAAAAAAAAAAAAAACTCAATAAACAACAAAGAAACTAAAAAATCGTCATATCTCGTATTAAAAACAAAAGTAGGAAACTTTTTTTCATCATCGTTTCGCTGAATTTAGTGTAAAATTACAAAACAAAAAAAAAAGCAATTTCAATAAAAATAATATATAAATTCGTACGGAAATAAAATTCATTAGTATAAAAATAACATTTAAATTAGAACAAAAAAGAAGGCAAAAAAAAAAGGAAAACGGAAGAAGATTGGAAATCGACCTTCAACTCACCTCTCCACTTGGTTTGCCAAAAAAATGAAGTAAAAGGAACAAAAGAGAGTGAGAAAGACTTGTGTTTACTCTAATTTGGTTTGGATTCTTAATAAAGCTTCGATCCTGAAGATCAAGAGGCTAGTTGGATTGTAATAAGGAAAAAAAAGGGAAAAACTAAAAGGAACATTTAAAATAATTAAACCTCTTGTTTTAATTGTCTTATTTAAACACACTTTTCATTTAAACGAACGTTTTAAAATGAAAAAATATGACAATTTTTAAAAACTAAAAGGAATATTATATTAGATATAATTAATTACTAATATTGATAACTCAAGAGTTAAAAAGCTTTTAGAATTAATTTATGCCACATGTTGAAATTTTAGGCACTCTCTAATGCAAAACTTGGCTTATATATATATATGATATGATATGATGTTTTTAAAGATTTTCCTATATCATTTTGGGTCAAAGTCATCTTAAATCCTCATAAATATCTCTCCATTCCAAAAAGCGATATCTGGAAATTCCAAATTTATGCTGTGGTTATGGATTTGATATGGTTTTCTAGGAACGAAGTTATATATGATTGTCATAGAATTGACACTGATAATCTCATTACAATGGTTAATTTTTCAGTGAAATCTCATATATCTACTTGGGAGAATACAATTGATTTGGATGATTCCTGGAAGCCCCTTCCTATGGGGTATTTCAAAGCAAATTTTGATATTGCCATCAGATCCGACTTTTCAGTGGCAGCTGCTGTGGTTAGTGATGAATATGGCAAGATCTTGGCTGCTTGCACTTCAAAATTAAACTCTAAAGATGCTTGTGAAGGGGAAGCTTTTGCAGCCCTCTTGGCTATCAGGCTAGCTTCTTATCTTGGTTCCAAACTTTTGTCTTTGGAAGTGGACTCTCTTATGCATTTGGATTCTCTCAATTTTGGTTGAAATGGAGAGGAGCCAGTTAGGCAAAATAAATGATAGAATTACAATTTTATCATTGTGTTTTGCCTAATAGGCTCCTCTCAATTTCAACTAAAATGGAGAGGATCCCGGTCCCTCTTCTATTATGGTTCAAGCTATTAACAATTATAGTTATATCACTGAATGGAGAATTAGATCTTCTGTCAGGGACATTAATTTTCTTCTCAATCGGATGGATCACTGGGCGGTTTCCAAAGTGTCAAAAAAAGCTAACAAAGCTCACATTGAAGCCAAATGGGCTGCTTCACATGGGAAAATTGGTTTTGTTCCTTGTAATTCTCCTTTTATGGAAATACTTAATTTCTGCTTGTAGTCCCTCTCCCTTCTCCTTTATTGCGTAGAGAAAAAAATAAAAAAGAATGATATTAGAATTAAAAAGTTGTCACGTTCAAATCTTTCTATGGTTCGACGGCATCGTATAATAGTCTCTTTTATTTTTTTTTATTTCTACTGAATTAAACTTGTCCTTTTTCTTCTTAATTGAGGGTCTGTTTGTATAGTTCTTGTATAAGCACTTTCTAATGAATTGATTTACTTATAAAAAAGGTTCAAAGCTTTTACCGGTTATTTCGTTTCCATGAAGTGAAGATGAAACAACCCATGCACGAAGCCCATTAAGAACAAGAAGCAATTGTCATCTTTCAACCGGCAAAAAACATAAACAATTGGTATAATTCTACCCGAAAAACGCAATGTTATTAACTTCCTTGACATGCAACATAGGACTTACAGATTTATGCAATTATTGGCATTTGCTAGCCGTGTCATCATTGTATTTATTCACCAGAAGTTTTTTCTCAGTCCTTACAAAAGATCATACTCATAACTACATGATTCACACCTCTATCGCCTTTTACTTCTAGTGGTAGACATCGGGCTCTAACTCCTAACTAAGCAATAAAGAAACACTCGTTGAAAAAGAGAATGAGGGAAGGGGAGTTGGGAATATAAAGACATATTCTTTTTGATGATTTTAGATCCATTCCTTTGGATTGATGCAGGCATCTAATAGTTTCCATTCTTCAGTTCCCTCTTCCGGTTGCTGCACACACGAAACAACAAAACCATCCTTGCATTATGAGTCAGACATATTCCATTCGTCAGTTCCCTCTGTCCTTTTAGTAACACCATATAAAGAATTTTCTTTCAGAGAGAGATCCAAGAAGCTTACATGGTCATATTCCCACCGAGCAGTTAGTGGGAGAGAAACAAGAATACTTTCAATTCGACCTCCTGTCTTCAGTCCAAATGTTGTACCCCGATCATAAACCTTTTATTGATAAGAAAACAGGTTAACAAGGCCTCATTAAGAAAAATGTTACACATGTCTAACATCTTTAGAGCTAGTGTTGATACCAAATTGAATTCTACATAGCGTCCTCTTCGCAATTGCTGCCATGCCTTGTGCTGGTCTGTGAATGACATATTCTTCCTTTTCTCTATGATTGGTATGTAAGCAGGAACCACAGAATTCGCACATTCTACAAGTCAACAATAGATGTGAGCATGAAGAGGATTGAAATAAATTGAAACTAAAAGGTAAACCACATAATGACACATCAATTCAATATTTTCAAGCAATTACCAGTGGCAAAGGAAAGAAGCATCTCTTGGTCATAGTCATTTAGATCATCAAAAAATATCCCGCCAAGCCCCCGTCTCTCAGCACGATGCTGCATATAACATTAGCAGTCAATACGGAGCAAAACTGTCTAGGAAAGCCAATGAATTTCACACCTTAGATAAATAGAACCAAAATCATTATAACAGATAACATTTGTCCTATTCAGCTAATATAAAAGTCAAAGAGCCCAAGAATACTGAATAATTATCAAGCATGCTCTCTAATTGGCATGCTCACTATTTTTGAGGTGAGCACCAAAAAAGATCATTTCAACACTGAAGCAGAAATATTTCTTATCACTTTGATTTTGGAATCAAGGGCATTCCAAGCTAGAGTTTCCAATGAACTAGGTCCAAAGTTTAGGTCCCTTTGAATTTGGTATGTCCAAAATTGCCCAATGCAACCTGCCCCATTTAGGGTTAGGAAACCTGACCCAGAGCAAGTAATGACAAGCCCTGAAGAAATAAAACTAACTTTAGATTCCTAAGTAACTTTAAAAATGAATGTATTGTTACAACTATAAGAGTCGAAACAGTGACAGCTAGTTGGGTGCCGAACCTTGATACAAATCCTTCATTTTGGGAACCATAATCCATCCCAATAAAAAGTACACCTACAACGCACATAAGCTCATAACAGGCAAAGAAGGGAAACAGCGGACATAAGGGATGTGTTTTACCTATATCCCCATCGCACATTCGATGTCGTCCAAGCAAACACAATGTATCAAGGTTTTTGTTGATAAGATGTTGAACGCATAAACAACATGCAAAAATATCTTTTTGCTTAAATATTGGAGTCCGACCAAGTTGTTCCACCAATTTCTAAACTATAAACTTCAGGTGACCTTGAAGGGAGAACTTAGGCTATAATTTTTTTACCAGAATTTTGACCTTAAACTGGTCCTTACATGGGGCAGACCAGTCCATATAATAGGTTAAGTTGGAGATTCAGGGGTCGGTTTAAATGTCAGGATTGCGTTGTGTACAACTTGTTGACATACAGGACATTTTATTTAAATCCCAAACTTCATACAAATACTGAGATGCCAACCCAAGTTGTTCACGTGAGTGCATTTAAGTATACATATTTAAATAGTAATGAGAAGTTGGCAGTATTTATAATAGGAGTTGCAAAAACTCAATGCACCATCAGCACCATATTATAAGATATTACCAATCAAAAGCTTTGGAAAGAAAATACCTTGATATAGAAATAATCATCACACCATTTCTTAAATCGAGGATAGAAGGTAGGATCGAATTTGTCACAAGCACTTTTTTGTACCTACAGAAGAAGGCCAACATCCATTAGCCTTAATCCATTAATATCTCATCATAAAACAAAGGGAAAATATAAATTTATTCCTTGAGTAATCGTGCAATTTCAATTTACTCATTCGGTTTTTAAATCCGACTTTCAACTCTTTTAAGTTTTTTGCGATTTTCACTTCACTCATTTCTCTCAAAACTGCTTACATGGCATTAACCCCATTAATTCCACAAACAATTTTACCACGTTAATTAAAAAAAAATTTTTCAATCTTTATTAAAAAATTAAAATCTAGAAAAAAAATGGGGAGGGGTGGTCCACCCCTACAAGGGGGGCAGCCACCCTTAGTGGAGGGGTGGCTCACATGAGCCACCCCTCTATTTGGGGTGGCAGCGTGAGCCATCCCCTTTGCTGAGGGTGGCTGCGAGAGCCACTCCGATGGGGGAGACTGCCCTCTTGCGGGGTGGAGGGATGGCCCCATATGTCTTTTTTGTTTTTTTAAGTAAGCAGTTTTAGATGGTTTTGAAAGGAAGGAGCGAAGTTAAAAATGTGAAAAAAAATTAAGGAGTTAAAAGTTGGAGTTAGAAACCGAGGGAATGAATTGAAATTGTGCGATTACTCATTAAGTAAATTTATATTTTCCCTAAAACGAACAGAACTTCTAAATCTGGAGGTGATAAATCAAACCATGTACGCAGTTCTTAAGACAGCTATAGATACACACTTGAACATCGAAATATATTTTAAATCTGCACAGACCGCTAATTGTGTCTGATTCCTTCGTGCAGAAGATGAATTCAACATATGCAAAAAGCCCCAAATTTCTGTTCCTTTCCCTTCTAATCTAGTATTCAGACACAACTAGCCTACTTTTTCTCACATAAAGAAATAATCATTTTCCTTTTGCTATTCATTCCACCCAGACCAGCTGCTTGTTGAGCCTATAGAGGGTGCACAGAGAACTTCTTCATTTTTTTTGAATTTATGTCATTAGGAAAAACGTGATTTGTTTACAAGAGTAAAAACACTTCTCAATGTTTCAAAAGAAAAAATGAATCAGTGTCAGAATGTTTTAAGCAAATACCAAATGGAAATGCTTGACATCCTCCTCAAAGATGTAAGCAGGAGTCAAATCAGTTCCGCCACCAAACCACCACTGTCTTGGTGCTCCAGGAGTCTCTACATGAAACAACAGTAGACATCAACAAACAATGCAAACTGTCATACTAGTTATGAACATTTACAGCCAGTGAAACAAACAAGCATGCCAATTTCAAATATGGGTGGCGAGATAAAGAATTAGTCAATGATATTTGCTTCATCTTCTGTAACATGTGTATAATACAAATAGGGCCACCAACCTCCCTCGAGGTTTGAGGAAATGTTAAGGACTTACCTCTTATTTTCGAAAATCAACACTCCACCTTCAAAGGTTTGTGATTCACATAACAGATATACTAGTGTAGGATTTAAACACCCTTATAAATTGTGACAAAATATTTATTTTTCAAATTGAATTCCCATCCAAAGTAACCTCAGGTAACGATTACTAACTAGACTAACCAGACTAGTAGATGACAAGCAAACCAGAGATAACAATTAAAATAGCAACCACAGGAAGTTCGGTATTATTTACTAACATAAGTATCCCCAATGATAAATTTGCCGATGCTGATGAAGGGAAATGGAATGATAGTGCATTTTCTCAAGGAACTCACACAATTGACATCTGAATAAAAAAGTTAATTATGTTTCACGCCAATCAAAGAGTTTGATCTATACATCCATCTTCCCATTAAAGCTCAAAAAGAGAGGTCTAAATTTTGTGGGGACAAGTGGGGTATAATCTGAGGGCCAAGACAACCCAACCTAGTGCAAGAAGTAACCACAAAGAAATAATTCAACCCAAAAGAATACTGAATTTATAAACCCCCATCTTAATCTCCACGAAGTGGTCTATGTTTGAAGTTAATATTTGGTAGGTTATTGATCAAAATGCCTACAAACATAAAACTCTTCTCTTCCCTTTTGTCAAGAGCAAAACAAGTAAAATGGATTCTGTATGACATACATCATCTCATATATACCGACTGCTGGTAGTTTTTTTTACAACTAAATTGAATTCAAATTTTGTGGTAATTCAGTCTATAATCCATAATGAAAGACTTAAAACTAACTCCATGCATAGAAAAAAAGTATCGAAGGTTATCAAACCAAAGGAAAACACTCACGGTGCAGGAGGCCTGCCGATTGGTTCAGACAGAAACATACCTGTGTATGTTAGTAATGTGTTTCAGGGTGTATTTTGTTTTTAATTTGAAAAAGTGGAAAACTGTTCTTGTGTTTTGAGGATTTTTTTTTTTTTTGGTTTGTTTGTTAATGTCTTTGACTTGAGAAGAGAAAACGAAGACGTTAACAAACATGGTAAAACTCGCAAACTCTATACATAATGCAGGTGAATAGAATGCTGTAAAATGAGAAATCTACTTGAAAAAGCACGCTTGATGCCTGAAAAATGTTACATTTTGGCAGAAAGATATACCTTTGGGAGCGTCAGTCTCAAAATATCGATAATTAAAATGCAATGTGGGCGCAAATGGGTTCTTTGGATGTAGAACCTGAAACAGAACAGAGAAACAGAGACATTTTCATATTATACAATACATATGGCCACGATGGCTTTGGAAGGAAATGTTTGTATTTACGGAGCTAATTCCGGCGGCGAAGAAGGGAACGGGACCGGGCTTGGTCTGATCGGCGGCGGCCTTGGCGGCACGATAGGCTTCAGGAGGCATGACACCATAGACAACGGAGACATTAACCCCGGCCTTCTCCCAAACGGCGCCGTCCTGGAGAACCCTGCTGATGCCGCCGCCACCGCCAGGCCTCGACCAGACGTCTTCCTTGAACTTGGCCCCTCCTTCCACGGCCTCGATCGCTTCGCACACGCGGTCTTGTGAGTCCCTTATCATCTTCTCGAAGCGGGACCGTACGGACGAGGGTGAAGAGGAAAGGGCGGCGTTATCGTCGTCGGATTGGCGGAGGAAAGTGTGGGGCCGGTGGGTCTCTGGGGTTTCCTTCTCAATGGAAATGGCGGATGGAATTATGAGATTGGGCTTCTTATAATAAAAGGAGAAGCAAGGGAAGCCTAGGAGGGTTAGGGTTCTTCCATTAGCCACTGAAATGTGGGGTTTTGCTTTTGTTGATGATGGTGAGGTGAGAGGGAAAAGAGTGAAGGACGAGGAAGACGAGAAAATGGCAGTTGCGGCAGGTGACATAGCTCTCAGCTGCTTTGGTTTGGAAGAAAACGCGCAGAAACAACAACAAAAGAAGAAGAAGAGACTCCAACAGGATAATATCTATGGCGATGATTGATGAAGTTTCAGTCTTGGATTGAGAGAGAGAGAGAGAGAGGACTGAACGACGTTAAATACGATAAGCTTAGCCCGTTACAATGCTGTGGTCCTGTGGACTGAAAATCCAGGTCCAAAACAATGGGCTAATTTTTACGGCGGACCTTTTAACTTTAAAGTCAAACTGGAGAAAAAAAAAAAAAAGACGTAAAAGGGACCCTTGATTTGGGATTAATGCGGAGAAAAGACCCCTAGAGCTGTTTGTTCATTTCATTTCATCGCCATCCTCGATCCCTCTCTCACGATCTTCGGGTTCATTTCAGTGTGGAAGTGGAAATGGAAGTAGGCGGCGAGCCCATGGTGAGAGTGCAGGCCTTAGCCGAAGCCGGTCTCTCACACGTCCCCCCTCAATACATCCAGTCCCCTCCCAACCGTCCTCAACTCAATACACCTTCCTCCACCTCTAACCATGAGACCGTTCCACCCGTCATCGACCTATCCGAATTTGACCCGACATGCCGGGACTCGGTCCGGGAGTTAATCGGGCGGGCCTGCAGGGAATGGGGGGCCTTCCACGTAACCAACCACGGCGTTCCCGCCAGCCTGCTGGACCACGTCAAGACTGCGGGCCTCACCTTCTTCAACCACTGCCCCCTCCCCGAGAAGCTCAAATACTCGTGCGACCAAACTTCCTTCGCCTCCCAAGGCTACGGCTCCAAAATGCTCCTCCCCGACCAAAACGGCATCGTCCTGGACTGGAGAGACTACTTCGACCACCACACCTTCCCGCTCTTTCGGCGCGACCCCTCTCGCTGGCCCCACTTCCCTGCCGACTACAGAGACACCGTGGGCAGGTACGCCGACCAAATGAAGGCGCTGGCTCAGAAGCTATTGGGCTTGATCTCCGAGAGCCTAGGGCTGAGGTCGTCGTGCATCGAGGAAGCCGTGGGTGAGCTGCACCAGAACATTACAATCAGCTATTACCCTCCCTGCCCTCAGCCGGATCTCACCCTCGGTCTCCAACCCCATTCCGATATGGGGGTCATCACGCTTCTCATCCAAGACCACGTCGGAGGCCTTCAACTTCTCAAGGACAACCACTGGGTCACCGTACACCCTTTGTCTGACGCCATTCTCATCATCCTCGCCGATCAAACCGAGGTATCTATCTATCTTACCTACTTCCCATGTTTTGAGTTTATTCTTTTTTTTTTAAGCTGATTCCAGTGTGGCCCTTAGTTATAGAGCATCTGCATTGGCTCATGTAATGCAATTAGCAATCTCCAATGTAAAATGCATTTGAGCGACCATGCTTCTCACAAAGCAAAAAGTTTTTTATTCATTTCTCTCTTTTTTTTTCAAAAAAAAACCAAAAAAAATTCTGGAATAAAGAAGGAACAAAATAAAAACGAAGAAAGAATATTTAAATATTATAGAAAAAGAATATATGGTAAATGGATTGAGATTAAGGTGTTTGTAAAAATGGAATTGATGGGATTGAAAATAGTTCTCCACTTGGGGTTAGGAGTTCACCGCATACAAGCTGCCTGTCAAAATGACTCCATGACTTCTCCTACACTTAATCGACTCCTCTTATAGAACTTGATAGAAGGATCACATGATCCATTATTCTACTAGCAAACTAAACTAAAGGATAGCACAGATAACAAAGAATGCTAATCATCTAGCTTATTCAAATAATAGCACCTAACTCAACAATCCTCGAGATAACAAACAAATACAAAGAAAGATAACAAACAATGATAATTATTAGATAGTGTGACCCGTATTTTTGATTAGACATCTTCAAGATATACTTCTCCTAGTGCTTGAGGAATTTCACAAGGTCCAAATTAAGTTTATGCCTCTACTTCTGAGTTTCTTGCATCTGGCAATCTGGCTCTACACTTGCAAGTTCCACACAGCCAATATCTTGCAACAGTCGTGCCCTTTAATGTTGAAACTGATAGATTGTACTGATGCTTTGTTGAATTGTTGTTCTGCCCATGGTGTTTATTCCAATTTACTGAGTGAGCATTTGCATATGTGATTATGGTGGTTTGCTTTACTAATTTTATTTATAAACTTTCAGCTACAATCATGCTATCCTACACTGTTTATACTTCATTTACCGGTGCTTTGCTTATGGGTGGCTTGCTCATTTGTGCTCATATGGATGTATTCCCGTTTGATAAATTCTAATATCAAGAGTGGTTTTCTAGGTGAAAATTCAAGAAACATTTAGCTATCTATTTATGAATTTTAGCTTCTTACTTATTTTTATCTCTTCATGCTCTTCTGTACCTAAGACTTGATTAGTCTCATACTTCTTTTCGTTTGTCTTTATTAAGTACTCTCTCACATGATTCAATCTACACTATTTCTGGAATCTGCTTTATTGCAAGACCAAATTACAGACAAGAGCTACAGAATCTTGGAAAATGACTTCTAGATTTTGTATGTGGGTTGGTTGGAAACGATATTGGATTTTCAATCTCTCCATCTGGCCTTATAATGCATTTGAAACACGACACTTCTCTAAGAAAACTTCCAACTTGACAACCATTGTCTGGATTGACAACATTGATTTATAATTGATTTGTTACAATCCCTTTGTCATTTAAAAGAAAAAACATTTTCATAAGAGGCAACCATTACCATCAAGTATATGTTGTCTTAGGCACTGTACAAAGTCGTTTCCTACTATGTGGTTGCATGTCAACAATTTTGTCATTACTAGGAAATCTGATAATGCTTTTTGTCATTCTGTGGAAATTTGTTTCATTCAAACAACTGGGTTCAGTGACTTCGTGTTATTTCTTCTTTGCCTGCAGATTTTAACCAATGGGAAGTATAAGAGTGCTCAACATAGAGCCATAACTAATGCCACTCAAGTGCGGCTCTCAGTTGCCACATTTCATGACCCTGCCAAGGCAGTGAAAATATCCCCTGCTTCTGAGCTTGTTAGTGAATCTTCTCCCCGGTACCGTGAAGTTCTTTATGGAGATTACGTGTCATCATGGTATACAAAGGGCCCAGATGGCAAACGCAATATTAGTTCCCTCCTGTTTAACTGATGGATTGGACAACCCCTCGCCCATCGTCTCTCCTATCACTATTTGCCTTGACCATGTAGTCTTGTAATTAAGTGAAAGCACAGCAAGTAATATCAGTTTTCATTCTTGTGGTTAAGTGGAGCCATAATAACTCTCATCCGTCTTAGCATGAGTGGACTTTGATGTTCCATCTTTTCGGTTATCCATTATATTTAGTTTTCCTGAAAAATAATTTGTTGTCAGGGTTTTATTCTTTGATCGAATTGATCGGGTCATGTAGGAAATAAGGTTCAAATCTACCAATCTATTAGGATGCTGTAGCTGCATACATAACCGCACTTTTACTTGACACCTATTGCAATGATAAATTTTGCCAATCTGACTAGTGACTTTTAGCTAGTTGTATTGCCCCCCAAAGGCGCTTTACACAATTATTCAAACCAAGACAACTTTGCTGGAATTGCTGCATTATACTGCTATAAAATAGTTTGTAAGAAATTTTTTTTTTTTTTTTTTTTTTTTAAAAAAAGGGTTTGTAAGGGACTTGCTATAAAAATTGTAGTACTCCTACCAACAGTCTATTGAGTGATTCTCATGTTGTCTTTCAAGCTCTTCAAGTCTTCAAGACCGGACTTATGAACCTGATTGGATGTTGAGATCTGTCATTGAGGAAGCTTGCGGTTGTCTTGGGCGTCACCCAAGCTGGTCAATCCAGCTTGGCCCCCGAAAAGCTAATCAAGAAGCCCATTTGATGGCTAGTTGGACAGCATCTTCTCTCTTTTTGGTTGTTTTCCCTCATCATTCTCTCCTTAAGATTGCCCTTGTGATCTTTTAAAAGATTCCCCCTGATTTTTATTTTCTCTGGATAAAAGGATTAGAAAAAAAAAAAAAACCAAACCAATTAATAATCAACTAATTACTTTAGTGTACGTTTTGATGGAGGTAGGGAGAGGTAGCAGTAGATGCAGGAAAATGCATGAAAAAAATCTAGACATTCAATTGAAAATCCTTCAGCCTGTGGTAAGAGACTATTCTAATTTGTCTCCTTTTTAGTCTTTTGACTGAGAAAACCTGGATTTTTTTTTCTTAAATGGTAGAGACTTCAATGAAATAGTTTGTGAGTACTTTATGTCCGCACGTATTTCATTTAGGTCACCTAAATAAGTGATGATCCGCTAAAACCCACTGTTGGCTTATTGCCCAAATTTTAGGGAATGAGAGAGAGAGGTCGGGAGCCTGAGTTGCCTCAGGCAGGTGACCCCTGTACCCTGGGCTCCTAGGCACCGACCTCCCTCTTTCATTCCCTACTTGAATTCCCTGAAGTTCGGACAGAAAATTCTAGGAGATCCTCATATGGGGCTGACAACTTATCACCTTCTATTACCAAGTTCGGGGGGAAGGTGAAGGATTTCAATATTGTCTAAAAGTCGTTTCGACATTATCGAGAACAAAAGCCTGCCATATGACCAATTGTGTATCATGGGGGACTGCTCAAATAAATCAATATTAAACTAGAAATCACCCTCCGCTTGTGAAACAAGTCCCATTCAAGATAGCCAAAGCCACATGATAGTACAGGAGAACTGGAAGGATCATTTTATTTGGCAATTACACATTCTCAGCTATAGAAAACGAAAATCAACGTATCATAATAAATCACCCTCCGCTTGTGAAACAAGTCCCATTCAAGATAGCCAAAGCCACATGATAGTACAAGAGAACTGGAAGGATCATTTTATTTGGCAATTACACATTCTCAGCTATAGAAAACGAAAATCAACATATCATAATTTTAGTTGCATGAGTCTGAATTTCCCGATATGATCAGAGGTGAATCAGCAGACTGCAAATCTAAGACAGAATTTACAGATTGAGCACTAACTCTGGTCTAGTTGGTGAAGAATGTCTCTCAACAATACAGCTTCATCTTGGCTTTGATCCATCTTCCAGACCTTGAAATCCAGAGGAAAGTAATCAGCTTCACTCCAACGTTTTAAGGATGTTAAAGAAAAGGGGCCCTGCATGTCTCCTTGGGGATCTAAATAAAGCCACATCGAGCTTCCCAGCTTGTCTTCGGGAATTTGCTTTCCAACACCTGGTGGTTCATTGTCCTCATCATCACTCACATCAATCACTTGAGGTCTCATTACCTGCTTCTCCACCATTTGGAGACCTCCCTTATTCTCCTCTTCATTTGCAAGCTGTAAATCACCATGACTTTTATCTATGAACTGTGATGGTTGCTTTGGCTGTTCTTCAATAACATCATGTTGAAACTCTGCAACAAAATCATCAGAAGTCAAGCAAATGATAAGAATCAAGGGTTCAATGTTTAGTAGTTTCTATGTTAATGAAGGAACCCAATATACAAAAATGAAAGAAATGGAATTTAAAGGATAATTGAAATACAAAAAAAAAAAAAAGGAACCCCTGAAGATAGAACACTTATTTCTCTATGCCTATGGAATTGTAAGATGAGCAAAGATAGAATGAGAGTCCACCAGAGTCAATCATTACTTGAAAAAAAGAGAACTTATATTCCCCTTACTATTAAATTAACTATCTTGAGTCCTACCCTAGGATATGAATGTCCATGATGGTCACCTTGTTACAAAAATTTGAAATTTTTTTTCTTACTAATGATCCATTTGTTTTAAGTTGCCACAGAAGCCAAAATTGCCCCTCAAAAGTAATTTTGGAAAAAGCATCAAATTGGCAGTTCTGTGGAAAGTAATTTTCTCATATCCCAGTTTCCCAAGATTCCTCCAAAAAAAAAAAAATAATAATAAATTAAAAATAAAGACAAAATCTCTTAGTGTGTTGGAATACTAAAGTTGTGAATGTTAGTGTGCTGTGCAGCTCTGCTCAAGCTATTCATTGTAGTGTTAGTTTGGTGCAGGGGGATTATAAATGGATTCACTCTTTTGTATATGGATCTAATAATGGAGTGAAGTGTAGAGAGCTATGGAAAGAGATGGGGAGTGTTCATGATTTGATTGATAAGAGTCCATGGCTGAGGGTGATTTCAATGTGGTGAAGGTGATGGCTGACAGGGGGGATGGTCTATGAGGAAGAATTTGGTACTTGTAAAAATGAGATAGAGGTGTTTGATCTTCCCTATAGTGGTTGTTTCTTCACTTGGAATAACCATAGGGAAGAGGAAGCTTTTGTGGCTCATAAGTTGGATAGGGCGTTGGGCAATGTTCAGCGGCTTGAAATGGTTGAGCATACTGAGGTTGAATTTCTCCCTGAAGGGGTCTCTGACCATTCATCTGCAGTGATCTCCATTGGTATAAGCTGAAGAATTTTGGCCCAAAGCCTTTTAAATACTCTGGGTTCTGGGCAGAACATACAGATTTTTTGAGTTGGGTTGAAGAGGGATGGCAGCTGAATGTTGAAGGTTCTCCTATGTTCATGTTATACTCGAAACTGAAATCTGTCAAGCAAGTTCTTAAGGCTAAGAACGATGAAGTGTTTGGAGGGTATTAGGGAGAGGGTTTTAATGGCAAAGGGTAGGTTGGATCAAGCCCAAATTGATGTTGTCTCTTCTCGAGGTAAAGCTACTTGTGTTGCTCGAGCAAGTGAGTGCCTTTCTGAATATACTTCTGTTACTTTAGCAGAGGAAGATTTTCTAAACCAAAAGTCAAGGAATAATTGGCTAAATTTGGGAGACAAAAATACTTCATACTTTCATAAGTTGGTGAAAGTCAGAAATTCTAAGAATACTATTAGCCATGTATGGGATGCTCAGGGCAGGAAAGTTGAAGAAGTGGAGCAAATTAAGAGGGTGGCGGAGGACTATTACAAAGGTCTTCTTAGTACTTTTTTTGATGAATACAAAGGTCTTCTTAGTACTAATAGTCATGTGTTCGAGTATAGCATGATTGATAGAATTGGGGGTCTGGTAACTACTCGGCTTTCTGAAGTTCAAGCTAGGGATATGGAGAGCGATCCTTTTGAAGTGGATATTAAAAGTACTTTGTTTGCTATGAGTAATAATAAAGCTCTAGGCCCTGATGGCTTCTCAGCTGGTTTCTTCAAGGCCGCTTGGGCTGTGGTTGGCTTGGATGTCATTGCTAAAATCCTTCCTCTCTACTGGGAGGCTTCTTAGGGAAATGAATTCCACTATCCTTAATTTGGTGCCTAAGAAGGAGAACCCATTTATCTATGGGTGATTTTAGGCCTATTGCCTGCTGCAATGTGTTTTACAAGTGTATACTTATCAAAAAATGTGTTATACAAGTGTGTATAACAAAGATCTTGGCCAATAGGATGCTTCGCTGTTTGGAGGGGCTGATTAGCCTTTATCAATCAGCCTTCATTCCTCATTGGAGTATTGCTGAAATAATTCTCTTGGCACAGGAAGTGGAGAAAAATTATCATAAAAGAGAGAGTTTTCCGAGTTGCACAATCAAGGCTGACCTAATGGACGCTTATGATTCTGTGGATTGGAAGTTTCTTATGTACTGTCTGTACAGTTTAGGGTTTTCTGAGAAGGTTTCGGGCTTTGTTTGGGAATGCATTTCTACTATTAAATTTTTTCTTTGCACTTGATGGATCTTTAGTGGGGTATTTTGAGGGGGAAAAGGGCTTACGGCAGGGGGATCCCATTTCTCCATATCTTTTTGTTATTGCTATGGAGATCTTCTCCAAGTTGATGAAGGAAGCTGCCCTGGGGTCTGAGTTTCGTTTCCATCCAAAATGTCATGCTATCAAACTCTCTCATCTCTGCTTTGCAGATGATGTTCTCATTTTTTCAGAGGCTTCTCTTCCTTCAGTGGAGAAAGTTAACCTTGTTCTGATGGAATTTGCTGCTCTATCAGACAAACCCTTCTAAAAGCACTTGTTTTTTTGCTGGGATCTTGGAGAGTGGGAAAGAGAGCATTCTTGATTGTCTTCGAATGAAAGAGGGGAAACTTCCAGATATCGAAGTGCGATATCTGGGAGTACCTCTGATTTCTTCAAAGCTGTCTGGGGCTGATTGTGATAGCCTTTTGGGGAAAATCTCTGGAAGGATTAATTATTGGATGTCTAAACACCTATCCTTTGCGGCTAGGTTACAGTTGCTCTCTTCAGTTTTGTATAGCATTCAAGTTTTTTGGTCAAATATTTTTATTCTCCCTATAAAGAGGTGATTAAAGCTATTGAATTTCATTTTTGTGGAAAGGGAGTGTGCTGTGCAAGGTAAAGCCAAGGTTGCTTGGGATTGTATTAGTGTGCCGAAATGTGAGGGTGATTTGGGCATAAAAAAGCTAGTGGAGTGGAATCAAGCTTCTATTTTGAGGCATATTTGGGGCCTCTTCTCTAGATCAGGATCTCTTTGGGTGGCTTGGGTTAAGGCTATTTTGATCAAGAGAAGATGTTTTTGGCTTCTCAAAGTTCCCCAAGACGCGACATGGAGTTGGAGAAATGTTCTTAAGCTGCAGGACTTGGCTAAGAATTTTCTCAATTTCAAAGTGGGTTATGGTAGTAATATTTCTCTTTGAAAGGACAATTGGCATCCGGATGGTATTCTTTTTGACAAATATGGCTTTCGGGTCATTTATGATTCTAGTAGCATAGATGCCAAGTTGTCCAGTGTTATAAGGGGGAGGGATTGGCATTGGTCTCCAGCTAGGTCGGAAGATTTGGTGTCCATTCAAAGTAGATTGCCTCTTGTTGATTTCGGGTTGAGAGACATTCCTTTGCGGATGCCTTCTAAGTCTTAAAGTATTCTTGTAAGGATACTTGGGAAGCCTTAAGGGTTCAAAAAAGCAAAGGTTGAATGGCATAAGCTGGAGTGGACTGTGTAAGTTTCATTGTGTGGAATGAAAAATATTATTCATCCAAAAATAAAAAAAATAATCAACTTTCGTGTAACAACCAAACGTCATCTGAATGATTTTTTACTATATCCAAATATATCTAACAATAAAGTAATGCATTTCACTTCTTCCGTAACACACATGAACAATGCAGAAATGTGCCTGTGTTCATGTGGACAGAGAGAGTAGAGGGATCTTAACCATTTTAGAAAGGCACCTCAAGGAATGAAATGAATGAATGATGCACCTGTAAAATCCATGTTAGGAGACATAAAATTTGATGTAGTTCCATTTGCTGCTATGGCAAGAATAGGAATTTCTGAAGCTCCATTCAGGATTGACCTAGGCGAAGCACTGTTTTCTTGTTTTGCATTATGTGGATTATCCTGTGGTATAGCTTCCGGTTCTATTTCATCAGCAATTACTTCTGGAACCTCACTCAAGAGCCGTAACTGTTCATCTCGAGTCTCAAGCAGCTGCTTTTTCTCCAGGTACTGATCAAGCGTAAATCAATTTAAGGATCCAAAGATGCTTCTAGAGCAAGTTCACTAACAATTTTTCATTATGAGACTGAAAATTAAAATAAAAAACCTTCAAAAGAAAATACCTTGAAAAAGCTAAAACTTCAATTTCTTACTCATGAAATCCTTTTATGCAACACAATTTAATGATTCAGCTATAGAACACCCATCACACCTAAATGATTCTGGTTAACGGTGTAACCAATGACTGAATCATATATCTAAACCAAACCCATGATACATCACTTGATCAGATATACGTACCAAGATAGCCAAACTTTTCAACCATGGTGCGTAATCTAAAAATAACATAAAAGGATATTCTCTACGCCACCCCTTTTCATTGGCTCGATCAATGAGGTTTTGTAACAAAGGAATCTCTCTTGCAAGCCACTGTAATAAACCTCCACATCATGTACAGAGGGTCAGTTTGATGAATATATCAATCACAATAACACCAAAAGTATGAGAAAAAAAATCATTGTTGAATTGATAAGCATGCAGCCCCACATGGAAGGCACTGCAATTAATGTTTTAAAGTTAGGACAACAACACACAGCTCCACAAGATATTATTTATGTATAAGAAAGTTTATGCAGTACTATAATAAAATATTGAGGCAGTTTTAATACATGCGCAGGGTTATTAAAGCACCCAACAATGAAGAATCATGAATAATTTAAAAATCAGTATATTTCTGGACTCCAAGTACATCACAGACATTACAGAGAAGCTGATAGAACCAATATCCATCATACATTAAAAGAAATTTCGTTTATGAACTCAGTAAAGTTCAATTTTTTGCTGCAAATATTCTTTTTTCTCTTTTTTTTTTTTAATAATTGTGGATGCAAATATTCCTGTTTACATCATGTGAGCTCAAAATACACCAATATGTTAAATTAGAATTCATTTTATACACGGGGAAAAGAAAAGAGAAAAGGTATGCACAAATTAGGAACTACTTAGCTTTTGCACAAACTGAATTTAGACATAATGCAAATAATTAAATAACTGAAACGCACAAATAATTTGGACATCTCTCATCAGTTTAAATCATACATCACTTGTTGTCAGGAATTATTTATTTTGGGTTATAATTGTGTCATACTGAAAATTCAGTGTTTTACAGCCTCAATTGGTAAAAATAACATCAACATTGTCTGCCATTGATTCTGAAACCAAAACATAATTTATAGAGATATCCAATGACAATTTGTAAAGATTACAGAATTTACTATTAAACATGAACATTTGGGTATCATAAAATACAGACTATAATGAACAATTAAAAGCCAATATATTGTACACGGTTACATAATTCAGAGGTATATAGATTATTTGGTGCAAAAGTAAAGAACCAATACTATGCCATCAGTGAATGCACTAAAATTTATCTATATAAACAACACTAAGTATGAAAATCCAATCAATACATCATAAAACTTCAGGAGGAGTTCAAGACTATCATCCTCACCTCCACTTGGACGGGAACAACGGCACAAATCATTTGCTTGTTTTGTTATGAATTTCATTATCATTTTTTTAATAAGTCAAACTGTTACAAAATCTACTTTTTCACTTTCTATTCCATTAGATGATACTCTGTAACAAATCATCAGTACTTATTGTTTCAAATAACTTAATAATTTCTTTTGTGTTTCTTGTGCTAGTGAATAATAATTTCAGTAGTCAACACGTTTTACTAATAGTCTGGAAAATAATCTTGATAATCAGTCCATATTCTGTTGATATATCTAACAATAACCTTGCTATCCATAAAAAGGTTGCAAAATTTATCATTCCTCACATCTTGATGTTTATGTATATTTGTTATCAATGCATTATTCTTCAATAAAGCTCCATCAACATATAATATCGACAAATCTTAATCAAGATTTAAATGCTATCTTTTTCCTCTGCAACATTATTTGTTAAGAAACATACTACATTCTAAAATTAATTCAGTTCCCGCTTTATCAATGTAATGATTAGATGTAGACCCAAGTGCCACATAGAAACCTGTGTCATACTTTGAGTCTTTTCATGTACTTAGCTAAATTTCAGCATATAAAATGTGGATTTTTTTACTTTCTTCCAGACAAGACTTCTCTTTCTTGATTCTCTTTTTCTTTTCATCATAACTTGGTTGCTTTTCAATTGTTAGAGCTTTGGGTTCTGGGCAATATATTTTGATTAAGATTTGAAATTAATGTTCTTATTATTCCTATTTATGATATAGAATTTACCGATCTTTGTAGTTCCCGGGTTCAATACAATAGCAAAGAGCAAACTTTAGAAAAAAAATTGAAACCATCTTCATTCTAGTTCATAGTAAGATTTACTCCATGGCACCAGCAAAAGTACTAACTTCTGATTCTGAATTATGTTCTATTGCAAAAGCTCACTATTGTATGCAAGAGGCAGCATATAAATGGAATTCCGAACATAGTCCATGCTTGCCAATGAAAAGTTTTGCCATTAAACATGATATACTTGTTATTTTTATAAATTTCTATTGCAACAGCAAGAGGCTAATAATAATTCCATAAAATTCAATTGTAATTCCATGCCGTCTGCAACTTTCAAGAAAATGTTCATATTTTTCAGACAATGGAATTGGCATAGGCTTGTTCTTAATTATATCAGATTATTCCTGGCATATCAACATTAATATCTACAAACTTGGACCTGACATGAAAAATAAACATAATGAGAACAGAAGCAAAGAAAAGTGCAAGTCAATCTGTTTGCTAATAGTCAATTTTTTGTATACTTAATTTAATACCTACATGCCTAGTAATATCCTCATGCAAGATTTGGGCCTTTTGTTGAAGCTCCACCTAGAAAAGGTTTAAGGCGTACATTAGTAAAATGAAGTACGAGCCAAAAACTGAAATACCATACATAACCCAAAAAAGAAAAAGGAAAAAGAGATTAGAGACAGTCAAAGAGGCAATTGATTCTAAAGCGGACATAAATTTCCTACAAATTGGTTTGTAGAAAACTCCTACAAACCAACTTGTAAAAGTGACATGTATTCTTTAAGCATGTGAGAAGCACATGTTTTATTATTAATGCTATTAAATTTCACATGTTTTATTATTAATGCAATTAAAAAAACATATAAGAAGCACATGTTATTAAAAAAAAACATGTGCTTCTCACATGCTAATGACACATGTCAAACATTTGTTAACATGTCAAGAAATCGATAAACTTACAGCATCTTCGATTGTGCAAGTATCAATATATTTCAATAGAATTTCCAAAAATTCCAACAACATATTGAAGTATCAATGAAAATACATAGTCAGTGATTCCAATATCATTCACAATCAATAGCAATTACAACCTTTTTTTTTTTTTGATATGAGAAGAATATTATTAAAAGCGCAGTCCTAATACACAAGAAGTATACAAAAAGAGCACGTAAGTAGGGGAAGAAAAATGAACAAAAAACTCTGAATAGCTAATCGCTAAGAGAGCTAAATAAGTAGCAGTCCAAGAAAAAAGAATTGAGCTCCTCAAGCGTCTTTTCTTGATCCTCAAAAGATCTATCATTTTGCTCCTTTCAAAGACACCATCTTCCACACAATAGCACTATTGGAGCAACCCCCAGTCTACCAACAAACGAACAAATCGACCACCCGAAGAGACATAACCCAAGATAACTCGAAGCGACTGAAAATGGTATTCCATAAAGCACAGACATTTTCACAATGAAGATGATCTACAGACTCCCCATACCTTTTGCACATACAACATCTATCAATCACAATGACATGTCTCTTTCTAAGGTTGTGCAGATCATGCATATCAAAGAAAGAATCACATTTTTTAATAAATTTTTATCATTCTAATCCGTTCATTTTCTTCCTAAGATCATTCCTAAATCAACATGCAGCTAAAAATCCAATCTTTTATGTTTAAAAACTTCTAACTTTCGAATCTATGAACAACTTCCATTTTTATATCCCCTTTTCATCTTAACAAAACTTGGGCAGCACAATGGCGCATTCACGTGTGTTTTCCAAGTGCCATTCAAGCCTGTTTGTGTACGTTGATCAAAACAACTCCCAAAAGCCCATTCTCTCAAAACATCAATATTATTATTTTTTTGATAAATAAAATCTCAATAAAAGCGTAAAGTGCAACTCTGGTACACATGAAGTACACAAGAGAAACACCTAAATAAAAGAAGAGAAAATCAAAACATCAATATTATTAAACCACCCATGTGGTATGACAATATTGTTAGTAGTTTACTTATAGTATAGTTATAATATTATACGGGCATACGAGCATTATATACATTATAAACTACTCATCAAAAGGACAAAATGAGAGTGTGAGTGTTTCCAAGAATGTTCCGTGAACACTTCCTCTCTTCACAGGTTAGCACCTTACTCCTACGCTCGCTCTTGCAGGGCTTTGCTACCTCAAACTTACTCTCAAGTAACCTCACAATTTGTTCAAAACAAAAGGGAAAGCTTTTGTAACTTTCCCCAATGTTATAAGCCTTTAAAAAGGTAAAATTTTCGTTTTTGTGCACTCCTGTTTGAACGGGAGATTCCCTCCGGTCAATACTTGTTCGAATGCCACCTAACGTTTCAGCATTTAAACACGGATCAAATTAGTCTTTTCAGCACATGATTGAATCTGAACCGTTGATCATCTGTCATCGCGCGATCTGGTGATGCCACATGGAGATTCTCCTGTTTGAACGACACGTTCTCCAGTCGAACACAGTCGTTTGATTTCGTCTCATCTGATTTAGAATGTTGATCTTTTCTTGTGCGTTCTCTCTTGTTGCTACGTGTTGCAAGTTGCCAGTCGAACAGGGATATCAACGTGTTCAAACAAGACAATCTGATCCAAGATTTTCTAAGTATTTTTCGATCCCGATTCTAAACCTTTGACGTTTTAACCCCTCAATCTCATCACGCCTGTCCCTATTATGGTTGTGACACGCACTTCAGTCATAATTTATTATTTATTATCATTTTTTAAGATTTTATATTATTTACATTTTCAATTATTTATGGCCGTTACAATAGCAGTAGCGCCTCATGGTATTTTTAGGTAGGTGAAAATGCTGGGGCATACAATAGTGGTCATGGTTTTGGTGCCATGATAGCAGTCTTGGCAATGATGGATATGATATGGTGGCAGGAAGTAGACAATGGTGGAAGTAATGATATCACGACCGGTGGCCCATTAAAAAATAACAGCCTTCAAATGGAAAGAGAATGCAAAGCTTTAAAAAAATGCTGTTGTGGTGTCGATAATGACAGTTTAGTGAGAACGATTGTGTAAAGTGCCGCATTTTTCTGAAAGCACGTGAATTGCACACAGATGTTAATAAGATGAACTTGCAAGGATGCTGTCTCTTTCCCTTGGAAGAGTATTAGGCGGACTAAAGTTCCTTTAAAGGTGGCTTTTTTTGCTTGGTCGGCATCTCACGGGAAGATTCTTACTATGGATAATTTTAAAAAGCGACAAGTCATTGTAGCGAATAGATGTTGCTTGTGCAAAACGAACGGGAGTCCGTGAACCATCTACTCATTCATTGTGAGATTGCCCGAGCCTTATGGATTGCCATCTTCAGTCGTTTTGGGTTGTCTTAAGTTATGCCCCTTTGGGTGGTTGACTTATTCGCTTGCTGGTGGACGGGCGGGCATTCTCGAAATGCTGTTGTTTGGAAGATGGTGACTTCTTGCCTTTTGTAGTGCTTGTGGAGGGAGCGGAACGATAAAACTTTTGAGGACCAAGAAAGGACATTTGAGAAGCTCAAGTCCTTTTTCTTTTTATCCCTCTTTTTTTGAACAGCTGCTTATTTAGCTCTTTTAGTAATAAGCTTTAATGACTTTTTTGTTCTTTTCTCTTTCCCTAATCAGTCGTGACTCTTGTATACTTCCTGTGTACCTGAGCTGCACTTTGCGCTTTTAATGATATTTTTACTTATAAAAAAAAAGTATAATTTAAGCCAAAAAAAAAAAATCATAGTTTACATATGTCTCTGACCAAGCCAAAAAAGTAATAATAACACTAATAAATAAATGAATAATTCAAATGATAATCGAAAAAGAAAACTTACAACAGTTGGCCTTCTGAGCAGGCCATCATTTACTCTCTGACACAAATCCTTGCATTCTTCCTGCAATGCACCCAAAAAGCTAAGACAGCCAACACAAAAGTACAATTGCACAAATGTACGTGACAACAATTTTCAAGGTAAAACGCAACAAGCAAGCAAAACAATTCAATCTTTTGTCCACAGCAAATAGAGATGTCACACCAACTTCTGACTTCCTATATAGACATTTATGTCTATTTCTCAGGGTCTGCAAGGATTTTTCTACCATGAGAAAAAAGAAGATCCTGAAAGGACCTCAGCCTAAATTGAAAATGTCAAGTCATGGGATGATGAATATGGTGATAAAGACTACGATGTTCAGTATACCAGTAAGGATATGCGATCTAATCGCAATGCCTTTAAAGGGACTAACCAACTGAGATCCCTGAAAACATCCAGAAACCCATTTACCCCACCGATGACCATACATTCTCCTCACCACACATATCCAAGACTATCCCTCTCAACCAAAACCTCCATGAATCACTCACTCAAGAGTGCCAGCCAATGAACTAAGACAATCCTAAGAGAAGAGAAAACAACCTTGTAACTGACTCCAAATGGTAGCTGATTCATTTCCTCACCTCCCCTATAAGCACCTTCACTGAATTACCGTTGCATAAGGTGGGACCTCCAAAAGACAACCAACATGGTGATACTTGGGCAAATGACACAGATCAGACCCAACATGTTGATACTTGCCCCAAGTCCAAAATTTAATTCGCAATAAGTGGCCCCCTGGGAAGGTTCCCATCAAGGGCTCAATGTTGTCAAGGAGGAAGCATGAGGTAAGAAGTTATCAACTGAAAGCATGCAAATGCAGACTGACCAAAACGTAATTTGCTAAACTAAGTCAAAGCTGAAAGCTTAAATTAATTCACAAAACTCTTACATCAGAAAAGTTATCATCTGAAAGCATGCCAATGCGGATGTCTTTTACCACACTGGAAGCCTGAAAGAGGACTTCTGTACTCGTACTGCCAGTTCCAGATGCCTTCTTCAGACCTAGGGAATATATAATAAAACCACCATATATATTAACTACGTATACGGACTAACCAACACATAATGCTGTTACATTTTACATTTAATAACATAAAACATAAACGACCACACACAAATAGCAGTTGAATTATTTATCACTGGTGTATCAATGCACACAAAGGAAATTCATGGAATACTAGCACTTTCAAGATGCCATGCCATGTTGGTGAAATGGTAGACACAAAAGACTCTTAATTATTTCGAGACAGTAGTACATTGATAAGAACCAGGATTTTATTTTTTATTTTTATAAAAGGTTCAATTATGATCATTTAAGAGAAGTACAAAATACTTATTAAAACAAAAAACAAAAAACAAAAACAACAACAACAGAAAGAGAAGTACAAAACAACCAAGAACGCAACAAGGAATATTAGAAAAAATAGAAATTCGCAGATTACCTGTAATTTGCACAAGCTGGTGAGAGTTTTTCTGAAAGTAATCATTGGGGTCGGATTTGATCTTCACAAAGCTTCCTATTAGTTTACTTTCAAAGGTTTCAGGGTCCTTGAGAAGATCCTCAACTAGACTCTTTTTCAAGTAGACAAGCTTGATGTTTTGAGGATTTATGGCAGGAAAACAGCTTTTTGGAGTTTCCAAAACGTTTTTCTTCTGATGAATTTTTCTATCTGAACTCAAGATATCCTCCTCTTCATATATCTCCAAAACATTCTTACTCTTACCGGGGCTGTATAAAAAATCATCATCCGATTCCTCTTGGTTCTCAGTAAAGTGTGGTTCCAGCAAGTGATGGATTTTATTTCGGCTAATTGTTTTCCTTCCAAAAATGGAATGGAGCCACTCATTGCAAATAATTCTCTTCTTTTTTGATGGGTGAAGAAGGTTGTTCTCATTAACATAGTCATTTATAATGGTGGCAGCATCAGATTGAGATATGCACTCGCTGGTATCTTTTCCAACCGATTCAAGGAATTTGATGAGGGGTCTCGACCCCCAACCAAGAAACTCCTTTTTCTTTGATCTTACCTTCCTTTTCACTCTCACAGGAGTCTCATATTGATGCCCATTATATTCTTCCACCCATTCAAATGGTGCAGATTCCACTCCACCATCCATTTTATCCCACACATACACAATTTTTTTTTTTTTTATCAGATGCTAAAAGCTAGCTGAGCTTTGAAGAATCTCTCTGTATCAGAATGCTGAAATCAAATGAGTGTCAGCCTTCTTCAATTGGACATATGCAATACATCAAAGTGAAGCTGAGGGCATTAATTCAGTCTTTAATTACAGAAAAAGAAAACTATAATCTGTGAAGCTGAATAGAGAGTGCCTTCATTAAAATAAATGGATTCGAATGAGAGGAAAATCTATAGAAGTATGAAGTATACTGCTTATTTTGATAAGTGAAATAAAGTATACTATTTATTGCTGGTTATATTACTGAAATATGCATAAAGACTCAATTAAGGGCCTTTTTAGTGAAATGTTTTTACCTTTATAGCATATAATATGCATTTGGTGGATTGGCTGGTTAAATGTTTGTAGCTTTATAGCTTATAATATGTCCAACAGCTGAAGTCCAAGATGTGCCTTCGCCTGATTAGCTGGAGGCCACGAGTGAGGAATTTGGCACAGAATCGGAGACAGGCATCACCGATGACCAGGTAGTAGAGGAGGAAGGGTTACGGTGTGGGGATGGGGGTGATGATGCACTGGCAGTGCTGACTTGTATGGAAGACGAGAGATGGGGAAGCGAGATGATGGACATTCAACCAATGGTGGTTTTGGGTCAACAGGAAGGGTCTTATTCGGTGGCTCTAGACTGGGTGGTGGAGAGGGTTATGGAATTCTGTCATGTCGTGGGTTTATCTTGTGCTGGGCTTGAGGAAAAACTATTGGCTTTGTTCACTGACATTAAGGCTACTTGAGATCACTGTGGGGCGGGCATAGTTTATGATTTGAGTGGTAAATCAGGGAAAAGAGAAACTCATGAATTAAAAAGGTTGGTGTGTTCGGTGAATTATGACGTGAAGGAAGGTCGATCATTTAGAATGACAGGGAAGGGGAGGGGTCAGAGAGGTTGTCTATGAAGCTTAATAAGATCGTTTACTAGAATGTGAAAGGTATGAATGAGATTGAAAAAGGATGGAAGATTAGGAGGTTGTTAGGGAGTGGAAAGCTAATATTGTATGTTTGCAAGAGACAAAAATGGAGGTTATTAGTAGGGAGGTGGTTCGAAGTGTGTGGGGGTGTCTACATGTTGATTAGTTGTATTTGGGGTCGAGGGGGGTATCGGGAGGTATATTATTAATGTGAGATAGGAGAGTGGTTGAGAAAATTGAAGAATGTGTGGGGAGGTTTGTGGTAACTTGCGCTTTCAGATGTATGACAAAGAATTTTGATTGGGCTTTTGCGGGGGTTTATGAGCCAAATGACGATGTGGAAAGAAGAGGTCTTTGGGATGAGTTGGCTGGTTTAATGACTATATGGGAGTTGCCGTGGTGTATAGGGGGAGATTTCAATGTAGTGCGGCTTCCTTGCGAAAGATTGGGAGACTCCAGGCAAACACAAGCCATGGTGGACTTTTCCAATTTCATTTTTGAGCAGGGACTAATGGATATTCCATTGGTAGGGGCGTTTCACGTGGTCTAATAGTCGAGAAGTGGAGGCGTTGTCGAGAATTGACTGATTTTTGTTATCTACGGAATGGGAGGAATATTTTCTGGATGTGTCACAGAGACGGCTTCCAAGGTTACTGTTCGATCACTTTCCGCTAATGTTCGACTATGTAGTGGAGAGTAGGGAACGAAGTCTTTTAAGTTTGAAAATATGTGGCTGCAGTCAGAGGGTTTTGTCGATCAAATCAAAATGTGGTGGGGTTCTTACAATTATGAGGAAGCTTCTAGTTATGTGTTGGCACAGAAGTTGAGAGCATTGAAAGCGGATTTGAAGAAATGGAATGAGGAGGTCTTTGGGGATGTTGGGAAGCGGAAGAAGGAGATGTGGAGGGTCTTAGTGAGCTGGATTTGATCGCAGAGGAAAGATTGTTAAATAAGGATGAAAAGCTTAAGAAAGAAGAGTATTCTAGAGAATTGGAGCGGAGTATCTATCTTGAAAAGTGAGCTGCAGACAAAAATCAAGGGCCATGTGGCTGAAAGAGGGAGACAGTAATACAAAGTTCTTCAATTGTTTGGCAAATTCAAATAGGAGAAATAATTCTATTGAGTCTTTAGTGGTGGATAGGAACACGATTGTTGAGTTAGAAGCAATAAAGGATCAAATTGTGGATTTCTATAAGAAGCTGTATTGTGAACAATATAGGTGGCGACCAAAGGTGGATGATCTTTCTTTTATTTCCATTGATGATGGGGACCAATCTTGGTTGGAGAGAGATTTAGAGGAATGTGAAGTGTGGGAGGTGGTGAAGAATTTTAAGGGAGACAAGGCACCAGGTCTTGCTAGCTCTTCTATGGATTTTTTCCAGAAGTGTTGGGAGGTTGTAAAGGTTGACATTATGGCAGTGTTCAAGGAGTTCCATAGACGTGTAAAATTCAAGAACAGTTATAATGCTTCGTTTGTATCTCTTATTCCTAAAAAAGCTAGGGCGGTGGAGATTAAGGACTTTCGTCCCATCAGTCTAGTTGGTGGGGTGTACAAAAATAACTCGAAAGTTCTGGCAAATAGATTGAAATCAGTTTTGGGGAAGATTGTTTCACATTCTCAGAATGCTTTTACCAAGGGAAGACAAATCTTGGATTCTGTTGTGGTGGCCAATGAATGTCCGGAAAGTCGGATTCGCTATGGGGAATCGGGTATTTTATGTAAATTGGATTTGAAGAAGGCTTATAATCATGTGAATTGGGAGTTTGTGTTATATTTGTTGTAGAGGTGTGGGCTTGAGGCAAGATGGTGTGGTTGGATTCAGCATTGCATTTCTACGGTTTATTTTTCCATTCTCACTAATGGATCACCTTCGGGGTTTTTCTGTAGCTCACGTGGGCTACGACATGGGGATCCTTTGTCTCCTTTATCGTTTGTGGTTGTTATGGAGGCTTTAAGTAGGATGATGTCCTTTGACGTGGAGAGAGGGTTGCTCTTTGGGTTTTCGGTGGGTTCCATAAATCATGAGGCAATCATAGTGTCCCACTTGTTGTTTGTAGATGATACGTTGATTTGTTGTGAGCCCAAGGTAGAACATTTCCGTGATTTGAGGTGCATGTTTCTATGTTTTGAAGCAGTCTCAGGCTTGAAGATAAATTTGTTTTAAGACTGAGATTGTCCTCACAGGCACAGTGGGGGATGTGATGGGATTGGCTAGTATTCTTGTGTGGTGTGGCTTCGTTGCCGATGAAGTATTTGGGTCTTCTTTTGGGTGGTCACTACAAGGCATCAAATATTTGGAGTGGTATTATTGAGAAGATGGAGTCTAGATTGGCAGGTTGGAAGAGACTGTATTTATCGAAGGGAGGGAGGTTAAATTTGATTAAAAGCACCCTCTCTAATCTACCAACTTATTATCTGTCCCTTTTCCCTATTCCAGTGGGTGTGGCTAATCAACTGGAAAAACTTCAGAGGGATTTTGATTTTCTGTGGGAAGGTATGGGTGATGAATTTAAGTTTCATTTAGTGAATTGGTCGAAAATATGTATGCCTAAAATGGTAGGGATGTTAGGGGTAAGAAATATGGTTAAGTTTAATCGAGCTTTGTTGGGTAAGTAGTTGTGGAGGTTTGCTATGGAAATCAATGCTTTGTGGAAGAAGGTAGTGGATATTAAATATGATAGTCTATTCGTAGGGACTATAATATTAAAGTCCCAAAACATACTGCTCTTTGAGCTAGGAAGTTGGCCTTAAAATTTGTGAATGGGAATGAGAAGGAGCACTACAAAAACTCTTGGGACTATTGCTGCAACAGTGCAAAAATGGAACCCAGACAGCATTTGTGTATTGCTAAGGATGGAACTCATTTTCATAGGATGTTTGGATGCCAGCAAGAAGGGTCTACTTATTGGGTGTAGGCCTATAATTGCAGTAGATGCTTGCCACTTAAAAGGGCCCATATGGGGGCCAATTATTATGTGCAGTAGGCAAAGATGGGAATGAAGACATGTTTCCAATTGCATATGCAGTTGCAAAATCTGTGTAGAGATTCATGGACGTGGTTTTTGGGTACTTTACCGGACTGCATTGGCCCTGTCAAGGAACGTGGATGGGTGTTTATGTTAAATATGTAAAAGGTAAAATCTAGACTAATGCTTTTTTTTTTGAAGATGAATGTTACATTCAGTTAGACATAGAGCACTATGCTGATTTGATTTATTACTCCTTTTGGTTTTGTACAGGGACTCACATTTGACTCCATGTATCATGGAGTAGAACACAGGTTTTGCATCCGACATTTACATGCAACTTCAAAAGTAACGGATTGAAAGGCAAAGCCTTTAAAGAGGAGTTGTATGCTGCTGCTAGATCGACAACACAAGAACGATTTGACCACCATATGAATGTGATCAAGGGTATGGACAAGGATGCTTTCAATTATTTAGAACGTCTAAGTCCCAATTGTTGGTTAAGGCATGCATTTGACACAGAATGTAAGAGTGACATGATCTCCAACAACATTGCCGAATCATTCAACTCTTGGATTAAGGATGCTAGGGACAAGCCACTCCTAACTATGTTGGAGCTTATTAGGAGAAAATTGATGAACACGTTTCATAGTAAAAGAGAAGGAGCCAAACTGGCCACGAATGATATTTGTCCCAACATGCAAAAAAAAAAAAAAAAAGAAACTGGATAGGGCGAAAGATCAGCAAAGATACTACAGATGTCAATGGAGAGATGGGGCTGTATTTGAGGTTGACCATTGCCACGATGTAAGGAGGGTGGTTGATTTGAGCAACCGTACATGTAGAGGTGGCAAATGAATGGGATTCCGTGTCTACATGCATGTGCTACCATCTATTCAAACCAACGTACGCCTGAAGAATTTGCACATGAGTGTTATCGCATGGATGCACTTCAAGTGTTATACTAGTATGTAGTATGTACCACCTGATGATGTCAAATGTGTAGCTCCGAGTCATGCAGCAACTAAGATGTGTTCCTAAAGGCAAGGGCTTCATTTTGAGCCATTTCCGAGCACAACTAAGATGCAGCAACTATGATGTCCATTCCTTGTCAATTTTGGAATATGCATATAGTCATTCTACTAAAGAAAAAATCATTGGTTTAATAAAGCAAAAGGAGGCCATCACCACGAAGGACAGTAAAATATTGAAATGAGAGCCATTCGAAACACAAAAGACCACATTTTCACAAGCACATTAAATGACGGAAATCACATAGAATTTGCAAAATCCTTAACATCAGCTTTATATTCATGTGAAGATGCATTGCAAATTCCAGTTTCCACGGGACATGTGAGTAGAGCCTGATTCTATTGGTTCTATTAGTTGACAGAAAAAAGCAAAAGATGAAAGGTTAAGCAAGTTTTAAAGTGGGGACCCCTTGTTTGTCCAAGCTGTTCTGTTTGTAGGTTGACTACACCAATGGTTTGTATTCTGATAGAAAGAAAGCATAGACATTCGATTTTCTCCAAGGACCATTTCTGCGTCTCAGACCTGCTTTAGAAAATTGGGTCTTAAATTTTTTTGTCAAATTGACCAAATTTCCAGATGCTTAAGACCCCAACCTCGAATAATCAACAACTACTACAAGTCTACAATCAACCCAATAAACACAGTAATAAACGCACCTACACATTCATCAAATGGGCAAGTCGTTTACTGCTTGTAAACTAATAAGTATTTACTACTCAAATACAAGTAGTAGTAACAGAAAGCAACGACAACGTAAAGCAACGGTGGTGTTATTTCCTTACCTCCGTAGATGGAGGCTTTGGGCTGCGACGGAAAGCAACGGCGACGGCGACGAAGGGACGAAAACGGCAGAGAGATGACCGAAATCAACGATTTGAGTGACTATTCCGAATTTCGTTGGATGGAGGGGTTCTTCGTGGGTGGCGTCTGAGGGGAGATTAGGGGATTTGGCCCATTTGGGTGGCGTCTGAGGGGAAGGAATTTCAGTTACGACGCTAGAAGACGACGATGAACTAGTTTTTACTATACTTTTTGGTTTTAATTTACCTTGCTTACTGACTTGGAGAGTAGTCACGTGGAGACTGTGACGAGGGATAATCCATCTCACATTAAATGGAGAGGAGCCGGTTTATGGCTAAGATCTTTTTAAAAAGATCCAAAGGTGAGAAATTGTTCGGTCCTTAAAAATGACAAACAGCTAGTTAACGGAGGATAAAGAAAACGTTAACTAATGCCAGAAATCCACCATTTCTACGCTTCCCAGACTCAACTTCCAGAAAGACCCACTCGCCCAAAATCTCCGCAAATCCCCGCAATTTGTTGAATTTCGCTGAATTTTGACGAATCCTCAAATGGGTATTGCCATCAACACCAACCCACCATGCTCAGTGGCTCAGTCCCACTACCACACACCCACAAGGTCTTCCTCTTCTGCAACGACATTCTACTTGGTGCAACCTTCAGTTGCATCTTTCTCACCCTCTCGCTTAGGGGAAAGTTATACGAACGATATCACTAATAAACACAAACGACATGAAGCATAAATTCCAGAGAAATGTTTAGGAGAACAAGATTTTTCTATCCTCCTGTGGGAGCAGCAACACGGATGCCATTATGTAGGAAGAAGAAAAGTGGTAGAAAAAGAAAAAGGGGAAGGCAAAAAGAGGAGGAGGAGAAGAGAAATACCTTGGAGATGTTGACCAATGAAGACGAGCAAAAGAAGCAAAGATAAAGGGAGAATCTGCTCTAACCAGCGGACGAATCGCTGGAAATCGCAGCTTCTGGTGCTTGCAGAATTAATGAGATCCGGCAGGAGCGTTTGGCGGCGGCGAGAAAGCTGGTGCTATTTGCTGGTGGTGCTTGGCGCGGGGATGGGAGAGGTTAGAGCACTAAGAGCACTCTAAATGAGCACTCTAAAAGAGCACACTAAGAGCACTCTAATCTAAATATAATTTTCTCTAAATTTCGAACAAAACACTTAAAAAACATCTATTTAATAAACTCTCCGTTGATCAAAATCTCTCTTTAAATTTAAAAAGCTAAAAAGTAAACAGTGAAAAAATTTTAATATTTTTTTTCTTTCATACTTTTTCTTTCTTTCTATTAATTAAAATAAATTTTTAATGTAACGAGTCTAAAAATTAATTTTATCAATAAATAAGAGAAATTTTAATTCTTTTTTCTTTTTTCTAAAGCAAACCAAACACGTGAGACATGTCCATTTATAAG
The DNA here is from genome assembly GCA_900184695.1 of Betula pendula. NCBI lineage: Eukaryota > Viridiplantae > Streptophyta > Magnoliopsida > Fagales > Betulaceae > Betula > Betula pendula. The sequence goes on along the minus strand of FXXK01002508.1, from coordinate 23,936 downwards.
AGATTGCGCTAGTTTTTTGGCAAGGGTTTTTAAACCCTTATAAAAAATTTAACATCAAAACATTCAAATTTTTTAAGTTTTATTAATAATTTTTTGGCAATTTTTTTTTACTTTTATATCATATCAATAACTTTTTATTACTATTCAAATAAAAAACTCATTTAAAAATAAAAAATTTCAATTTTTTATACAAAAAATTTACAACATTTTTCTTACTTTATATAATTTTTCCGCCAAAATAATTTCCCCCACCCTGCGTCTGAAACCTGCTCCACCAACGTCGGAAGTTCGGTGCTTGTTGTTACCTAAGCCCTATCTCGAAGCAGCCGCTCGTTGCCGCCCATGTTGCTACTGGTTGAGTCAAACTCTTTGAGGCAAAAAGAACCCTCATCCGACGTCGAAAGTGGGCAAAAAGCTTTGCTTCTTCTTCCTATGAAAGGTTTCAGCTCTCTCTCTTTTGCTTAGGGTTTGTGAACAGAAAAGCGAAACTTTTACTCTTTCTATCTCTCACACTCAAACACACAAATCCACAAGAGGAAAGGCAAAGAAATAGGTTTCATTTTCTCTATTTTCATGTATTTTTTTGGGTGAATGACCGAATGGGGGTGATATTTGGAGTTGATTTTTATTGTTCTTTTCGGATTTTGGGTATGAGTGGCCGATTATGTGTTTGGTTTGAGAGGTTTTGTTGTATTTTTTGGAGGAGCAAAATGAGTTTTGTTTGATAAAATTTAAGTAACTTTTGTTGTTGAATTTTGGTTATGGAGGGCCGAACCAAAATTAATGAAGATTTTTTGAAAATCCATTTGGTTAATTTTGTTTGGGTTGGTCTGAGTGCTAGAATGGGAGGGAGTACAATTTTAATTCTTTCTCTAACATTGCGTTACACACAGCTTTTCCATTACATCACTGTCACTTTTTTCCCCTTCTTTGTATATTTCATATATGCATGTGTTTTTCCTTGTATTAATAAAATTTTCGTATTACCTATCAGAAAACATATTCCCTAGAACTGCTAGAAGCCCTATTTGTTGTGCCCAGATTATATGATTTGCCTGCTTATATTAAGAGAGCATGCTATCCTATAGTGACTGTAGGATTGAAGTTCTTTTTCTGTAAAGAAAAATCTGTTTTTCCGCTTGCAGTATATCGTAAAAAGTGCATATGTTGTGTTCAAAAGAGAATGAGCTAACATAAAAAAAAAAAAAAAAATGTTTGATCTTCTTTAGTCTTATCAAACTAGGCGAAAAAGACAATGTTGGCTCGTTGCACTGTAGCATTTGTTACGTTGCAAAATATTAGCTTAGGGGGAATACAGGTGAGGGTCTACATGAAAAAGTATATGGTAAAGATACAACAACAACATGCTTCTGTATTCATCCAAATATTTATTTTCCTAGGGATTCTTTTTAATGTAAAGGTAGATACTTGATTGGAATGAGAAATATAATTCATAGTTTGTGCTAATTTATGAAGTATTTTTGGCTTAAAAACTTAGAGGTATCATGAGGTGACTATTTGTATGTTGGGAATAAGGTTTAAAGTGTTTCCAAAGTGGCTTTCTTGTTCCAGTTTAATATGTTCTTTGTAGTACACATTTAACTAAAGTTTCACCACCTCTGCAATGTTAGAACATATTATCTTGAAACATTTTGATCGCACAGCGTCTTTCTCTACTATTAAGTTGGTTTTCGACTCTCATTTCTTCTCATCATTTGGCTCATATTTTAAATCACAACTATGTCTTTAGCGGAGGCTGGTTCATCAGTGCAATTATATATTAACTTTGGGACCAAAATGTTGCCCCATGAATTGAATGATTGGTCATGTCTAGCATTTGGTCTAGTATATTTGATCTATTTGATTTATTGTTCATGACTCCTTGGCATATATGTACATTCATAGTAAAAATTCTTATCACTTTTGTTATGGAAGTGATAAGAAGTGCAACAATTCGCTTATTGGTAACAATTACTATTTTGTGTATCCTTGAACTCACTCTCCATGTCAACAGCCAAAATAAATTATTTATTTTTTGATTGCTTCATAAATATTATTGATTCACAAAAGATTAATTCATTAATTTTAGTTAATAGCCTGCTGAGATCCATGTTTAGAAACAATGTTTCATCTCAGGCTTTCAGCACTTAATACTTTCATATCTATGGTGGTGGCCTCCTTTTGCTTTATTAAACCAATGAGTTTTTTACTATAATGACTATATGCGTATTGCAAAATTGATGAGGGATGGTCATAGTTGACTTTGAAAAAAATTGAATTGAAATGAAATAAAATGGAGGAGACACCCAAACATGCCTTGCAATCATGTCACTGCTCAAAAATGAATCATATTCCCAGCTTTTTTTACATAAGGAGGAATACAACAACAACAAAAATCTTAGTGGGGTTTGCCTCTACAGAATTCCCAAAGCACACAATTTAAATTACACGTTATATAGGAGGAATGCACATAGGGCTGTAAGCGAGCCAGTCCGTCCGACAGCCTGCTCGATATTCGCCCGGTTAAACTCGATCCGAGCTCGGCACTGTAAAAATCCGTCCGTTACTGTAGAAAACCGCTCGATTAGTAAATGATACATACCCAACTCGCCCGACAAAACCTGATAGGGGCTCGTGAATCCGACTCGTTTAAGGATCGACAAAGCCTGCTCGCCCAACTCGTTTAGGATTCACTAGCCCGGCTCGTTTAAAGTTTGATCAACCTGGGACCCAACCGACTCGTTTATGGCTCGCGAACTTGGCTCGTTTAAAGCTTGACCAACTTGACTCGACCAACTCGTTTATGGCTCGCGAGCTTGGCTCGTTTAAGGCTCAACCAAACCGGCTCGCCCCACTTGGCTCGTTAGCTCGGTCAATATATATATATATATATATATATATAATACTTAATCATTACATTATTTGATATTTAGTAATTTATATGATTTGAAATTGCAAATAGAACGATGAATTACATCAGAATTCAATAAATTTATTAATTGATGAAAATTGATTCTATAATGCAAAAAGCTTGTATATATTGGCATAGAAGATCACAAGTGGAACATTGATATTTACTCAGCTTTTGAATAACATATCATTATGACATCTAGGTTGAAACAAACCATTTGCATTTTTCTAAAATTTATTGATACAAGCTTTCTAATGCCACCAGACTTCTCGAACCAAACACAATGATTTCAGACTCAGGTATTATATGGTAAAAGTCTCAATCAATTTGGAATCTTTTTGTTGGATCCTTTTAAATATATGTTTAAGTTTCTCATGCCGAACCATTTCTTCCAAAATTTTATCACTACAAACTAAAAGTGAGATTTTATGCTGATCTTTTAAATGAATAAGAGTCTACGAGAATATCAACTTAGACAACAAGTCCTTATCAACTTGTCGAGTATTTCTCCTCTTCATTTGTCTCGGACGCAATAAGATATGCACAGGATATTGCTTATCTTTCCACTGAAGGATTTCATACCACATCCAGTAAAACAACCGTAGAAGCCCCAACCGGATTTATCCCAAACCCCAACCAAATTTATACCTTTAGAACAAGCCCTTATGGACGTAAGTAATACCCTTGCTTCACTAGTTGGATCATTAAAAATATTAATTGAGGATTAGCATTTGGCGCTGCTTTGCTTCTAAGCTTTTAGCTGTCCATGTGGTATAAAAAGTTGTATGTACCAGCATCAATGTGGTGGTTTTGAATTTTGGTAAGTGAAAACACTAAACAATAACCTTTGGTGGATTTAGATGCATTATATCTCATGTTACTGGGATGTGGATGACTCGTTAAAGGGGCATAATTGAATTAAAAGTTTGGCCAAAAGTTTGAACACCAAAAAACAACTTTTTGTGGGAGGAAAAAGCTGTTTGTTTCCTCTGCAGCTCTGCCTTCTTGCTTTTTGTTACTTGTTAATTAATTATAGACTTATAGTGTTTACATTGATCCCTTACTTAATAAGATTCTGCCATGTTTGCTTGTAAGCTAATTATTATGTCAAACATTAGTTTATATGATCTGTTTGAGTGTATTTTAATTTTCAATATTAATTTGTAGAAACTAAGAATGTTAGAATTCTATTATTTTATTTTTATTTTTTAAAAGGTTTTGCCATGTTTAATTATAAGCTGATGATTATAATTTATGTCAAACTTTATTTGCTTTCATGTTAGATGTATGATCTGTTTGAGTTTGTTTTAAATAATAATTATTAATTTGTAGAAACTTAAGAGTGTTAGATTTTTGTTAAAGTGTTTTCCTATGTCAGAGTGTTAGCAGCTTAGAATGTTGGCAATTGTTTGTGTTGTTTGTGGAATGAATATGCCATGCTATTTGTTACAATAAATTAATAATCATCTATTATGTTTCTGTTTAATTGTTTTACTATTTCAGAATATTAGAAACTTATAATGTTAGAAAGTGTGTGTTTTTGGATTAATCTGCCATGTTGCTTGAGATGTGATTTATTCTCTTCTTTTAGTATTTTGCAATTTTGTTTAAGTTGTAATATATTCTCATAGGTTACTAAGGTTAGTATTCTGTTTGTTTGTTTTGTTTGCTTGTTTTTTTTTTTTTTTAATTTTATTTTAGAACTTATAACAGTTAATATATGGAGAGTACTAGTCAACCAATGCATTTCAGTGAAGGTGACTCAGGTGATGTTATTGCCCAAGCACCTTTTGTTGGTAGTTCTAGGAGTGTAAATGTTGGGGATGAACCCCAGCTATAATTGATCTTTCTGCTGAAACTATTGTGAAGAATGCAAATGACAAAAGACAAAGACAAAAAACTTCCAAGGTTTGGAATGACTTTGTCTGTGTTGAGGTTGGTGGTGTGAAGAAGTCACAGTGCAAATGGTGTAAAAAGCTGTTTGCTGTTTCCAGCTCTAGTTCTACCTCAACACTTGGTAGACATTTGGTTGCTTGTATGAAATACGTGGAGTCCAACAAGAAGTAGAAAACTCTATCCCTTGATCCTGGTGGCATTGGTAGTGAGGTATGCATCTTGTCAAATTTTACCTTTAATGAATCAAAGATTAGAGAACTTGCTGCACACATAGTTCTTTTTCATGAATATTTTTTTAATATGATGGAGCATGAACTGTTTAACAAGTTCATGAGGGCATGCACTCCCCACTGGAAAAAAATTAGTCGTGCAAGTGTTAGGAATGAGTGCTTCAATACTTACAATTCTAAAAAAAAAAAAAAAAAAAAAAAGGTTGACAACCCTGCTAAGTGGGGTTGACAAGGTCAACATCACCACTGATATGTGGACTTCTGTACAAAGAATCTCATAGATGGTGGTTACTTGCCACTTTGTTGACTCTGATTGGTTCCTCCAAAAGAGGATTTTGAATTTTTTTAATGTACCTCATTCCCATTCCGGTGTTATTATTGCTGATGCCCTAGGGAAGAGTTTTGTAGAATGGGACATTGAGGATAANACAAAGAATCTCATAGATGGTGGTTACTTGCCACTTTGTTGACTCTGATTGGTTCCTCCAAAAGAGGATTTTGAATTTTTTTAATGTACCTCATTCCCATTCCGGTGTTATTATTGCTGATGCCCTAGGGAAGAGTTTTGTAGAATGGGACATTGAGGATAAGATTTTTTCTAAAACAGCTGATAATGCAAAACCAAATGATGTAGCCATTATAATTCTTAAAGATGAGTTTGAATTAAGGGGTGTCTTGGCTATTAAGGGTCAGTTATTTCATGTCCGATGCTATGCACATGTGACTAACTTGTTGGTGCAAGCAGGGATTGAGATTTTATTTATAAATGATTTGGTTAGGCAGGGTATCAAGTATTTGGTAGCCTCTGAGGGCCAGTTTAGGGAATTCATACACGCCTCAAAGTTGCACTGATTTTTTTTTTTATTATTATTTTCGCTCAATTTTTCCTCAACAGGCAAGCCAGAAACTCTCTCTTTCTTGAAAGAGAGAGCTCTCAACCCCTAGGTTTGAGCCGCCCACCTCTTCCACTTCGCCGTTTGCCTTGCTCATCGTGTTGCTCAACATGAAGAATGTGGTTCTCAGATTGGTCTTTTTCAAAGTTCTATTTACTTTCCACTGTCACTCTTGGCTTGTCACGCATCCACTCATTGTCTTCTCCAGGCCCCGGCTCTCTTGCTCCTTGTTGTTGGTCGCTGCTCCATCGTCCGATGTCCTCGTGCTGGCTCGTGGGTCGTGAATCTAGAGCTGCTATTTTGGGGGTTTTATTCATTCTTCTATGTGTTTCTATTGTATTTTTGTCATTTTGTTTGGGTTTTTAATTTTGGTGTTTTCTTGTTTGGGCCTTTGTCTTCTTGTATTTTCCTTGATTAACTTGTTTGTGGAGACCTTACCTTTCGGTGTTCTCATGCCAATTTTGTTCATTAAGGGTTAGTTGCTCGGCGGCTTCTCTACTCCAACCTTCTTTGGTGTTGTTTTGTTGGTGGTTCTCCGGCAAGTGTTTTGGAATGTCCATTTCTGGAGCTTTTTGTGTTGAGTCTTATTGCACCCCATCGTTGCCGCTTTGATTCTCTTGTTTAGCCGGGTTATTTTTTTACTTATTCTTGATAATTCGCTTATCTTTTGATTGCCATACCGTTTTCTGATTGTATTAGGGCCGTTAGTTAAGTTGCCCACCCATATTTTATTTAATTTTGTTGTAATCCCTTTGCTTTTCCCACCCTGAATGAAAAAAAAAAAAAAAGGGATGAGACTCGACTTTCTTGAGCACCAAGAACAACGTCTAGGTTACAAGAAGGGGAGTTTAATATCTATGACCATATATAGGGTTCAAAATAATATCTTCAGGACGGCCAGATAAATAACTGAGTTTGCTATGTTAACGATCAAGTTGTAGCATAGTTAGGCAACATTGGAGGTAAACAGAGCAACTTTATTTAACATTACAAACATGATATACTCAACTATTGCTTAATGCCAAAACAAATATCCATGCTGTGAGCCTTGAGGTTGCTAGTGACCGCGCCGTTGAGGTGAAGTCGGGTTAAGCAATGAAATTAGAGTAGTGATCATCCGTTTCTTTATTTAAAATAAAATAAAAAAAAAAAAATCACTTTTTTTTTTCATAAAAAACAGGTGTAAACTTATTTAATTTCTATTTTATTTTTTCCTATGGCTATAAAATAGGAATGAAATAAGCTTGAACCTGTTTTTTGTTAAAAAAAAATGTTTTTTGTTATTTTTTTAAGGGTAAATAACAAAAAAGAAAAAACGAACGCTAGACGGACGCCCTAACAGTATTCATGAAAGTAACATATTTCTCTTTCAAAAACTATTTGTTAATGCCACTTAATTATATAATTAAGTAGGATACATTCTCAGCATATATGTGTATGTATTATTAACGGGTAATAGATCAAAGTATATAACAACAAAGAGTTGCGTTCGCCGTTCAGCAAAAAATCACTTGTACTCAAAGGCCACAAGGTGTTCTTTGGTTGCATTAAGGAGCGGAAGCTTTACCTTTGGTGGCGTACTGGCAGCATAAGACCTCTGAGAGCAGAACACAATGTACATTATTAGATCAGGGTCACTTTGTAGACTATAAAGATGCTGTCCAGCACCGTAATTCCCAAGAAGTTGATATGACCTCTCTGATTGATCCATTGCAAGACAAAGATCATCAGTGCCTGCGCAAATCCAAGAATTGAAAAAAGAGTACTCAACAACCATTTCCATCATATCAATGAGATCATAACAGCCTCAACAAGATTGATTACAGAGACCGAGTTGTTCAACGACACAAAAAGTACATTATTTCATTAGAGACTTATTTTTTTGTAAATATTTCATTAGAGACTTTTGTCTTAATCTTTTCTTTCTTTCCTTTTTTCCTGGGCACATTATATCATAAGTGTATCTAGTGCAATGGGATTAGGATATAGGACTCACTCACATGCAGCTAATTCAATCTGGGTCTGGTAAATAAAATCCAGAGCTGCAGAAATCTCTTGCTCAAACTGATGAAATGGTCCGCTCTCAAAATTCATCTTTCTTAGCTTACATAGTCCCTCCCCCAGCTCCATCATGGCTCCTCTATGGTTCTAATTGACCACAAACAGTCAAAACCCAATAACCAATTTTTTTGGTGGTAGTTGTTATAGTCATCAGGAGAGTCATCTCCTGATAACTCTCATCTTGTTACCAACAGCTCAAGTCATTCCACTAGAGTATACTCAGATGAAGATAAGCTCAAGGATTCAAATGATAGCAACAGAAAGTGAAAGTCTTATCTCAATACTTGATTTTGTAATCTATTGTTTTGTAACATACCGTGATCTCTTGCGATACGATGTAAACAAACTTCAGATAAGTGACATAAGTCATACATAAATATAGAGCAATGCCTTTCAATATATTATATATATATATACCCATATTTTTCTTTTATTTTTTTATATTTTAAAATTATCATTACATCTATAAATTATATATGAATTCATATGAAATTTATAGATTCAATGATAATTTTAAAATATAAAAAAATAAGAAAATGACAAAAAAAACAACCGTACCATTTTTCCTAAATATACAGCTTAAACCATGATTTGGTAAGGCAGTACGAACCAAACTCAAAGACTTGTAATTATCTTTACATGATTTCAGATAAGACTTTGACTTTCTGTTGCTATCATTTGAATCCTTCAGCTTACCTTCATCTGAGTATACGCTAGTGGAATGACTTGAGCTGTTGGTAACAAGATGAAAGTTATACCTGATGACTCTCTAAAAGTAGAAAAAGGATCCTCTCCATTTCAAAGGAAATGGAGAGGAGCCGCTTAGTTGAGAGTGAGCGGTAAAATTGTAATTATTTTCACATAATTAAAGCTAAACCTGCAAATTAAGTACGAACCTGACTAAAGAGGTGATGAAATCCCACAGCACATTGTAGAATGCCATGAATCAGAGTTCTGGTTGGCTCTTGGGCCTTGTTCCAGAGAGCTTCAAGAAAGTCATGGCATTTATAGTATTCTCTGTCATTGAAGAGTGCGATCGCTTCGTCAAAGCTGCAATTGTCCCCGTTATCATCATCGTCTTCCACAGCAGAAAATCGATATGAAAGGCGAAAGTTGAAATAGTTTCTCGTGTCAGTCGTGTGTTTAGATGATGGCGATGGCGATGGCGATGACGAAAAGGTGGTAGGATCATTACGAGGAAGAAAACAGCGAGAGAATGATGAAAGAGAAACAATCTTGAGAGCAGAAGCAGATGGAAGCGCCATTGAAGGTTTAATTTAATTGTAGAAGTAATATTTTCAAGTTTGCCCATATCTTCTGCTTTGTTCGTGTGGTGGAACTGGAGAGCATCCTAATCCAAAACGAGGTGCATCTTTGATATTTTTTTTTTTTTTCAAATATTGACGCAAGTTCCACTTGGACTCGATCGTGTGTATGTTGATCTTGTTTCCTGCGGTGAAACCTGGTTTAAAGACCTTTGGATAAGTGGATGGTATCATGTATGTTGGTCTGAACGTATAAAGGGTTGCTTTTTGACCATCCGATCAACTCAGACTGCATTTACACCGTCAGATTCGGCATAGAGAAATCGATCTCAGTGTCAGTTGGGCTGAAACTGTTGCAGCTCAAGGCCTCTTGAGTGACGGGATTAGCGTAAATTTTGGGCGCTGCAAAACGGATTTGGTTTATATGCGGTAGTGAAAACTACTGCATATCTGTGATAGAATTTATGTGTGGCTTATATCTAACCTAAGGTTTTTTTTTTTAATTTAAAAATTCACTCCGTTTACCAAAAAAGCAAGACTCAGCAGTAAAAAGTGAATTTTCTTCCGTGAAATGAAACAGAACATACCACCGGCTCCCTTTCTTTTCTGCAAAGAAGATGGAGCTACGGCTACCCATGTCTCGGAACATACTCAGAACAACATGGGTTTCTTCTCACAGGTGTTGTTAAGCTCCATCCTTATGCTTCTTTGTACCCAACCAAACTTCATAGTCCTCTAATGGCTATGATGCAAAGATCGATACCGAAATTTCAGAAAATCTACCAAAATCAACCATTTCGCATTGCATCAACCATTCTGAAAATTTCAAAATTCCCCATTTCGCACCACTCCATCAAAACAAGATTTGAAACTATTAATCAAACCCCCCGAGCTCCACCAAAACTGTTCTGAAAATTTTGAAGAATCTTGCAGAACATTCTACGTTTTTATTTGTTTTTTGTTTTTTCTCGGTATCGATCTTTGCATCACAGCCATTAGAGGGTTATGAAGTTGGGTACAAAGAAGCATAAGCATGAGGAAACATATTGTTGTTCTGGGTATGTTCCGTCACATTTTCTACAAAGTACAGCTCCATCTTCTTTGCAGAAAAGAAAGGCTAAAAGGCAGTCAGTTTTGTTTCACGGAAGGAAAGTCATTTTTTACACAATTACATGGCGTGAGTTTTTGGCTTAAAAAAGTTTTGGTTGCATCGGGGCCATTCAAAAATTCTACTGCAGATATGCGGTAGTTTTCACTTAGAGCAATCCCTAATGGCCTCATCAAATTTTACTAGCCAATTTAACTGAAACACACATTCTCAGCATTTTAGCCATCAACTTTTTTAAAGCATTCCTAACAGCCTCAGCAAATTAACTACTCACTATCACTATTCCATTTAAATATTACTTTTTAAGTTTTTTTTTTTCCTTTTTTTTTTTTTTCAGAAATCTTGTCTCCTGATCAGTTTCTTCTCTCCCTCACGTCTCCATCACAGACAAAAGCCCACCACCAATCCATCCTCAACCCCCCACATTTTTTCTAACGTTTTCGATCAAATCCTTGCCCTTTTTCGATCAAAACCGAAAAACCCAAATTATTCATAAATCACCCACAGCCACAGCCACTGAACGAGGAAAAAAAGGGAGAGGAAAGAAGGAAGGAAGAAAAAAAAAAGGAAATGGGGGAAGCAGAGCGTGGGTGGAAGAAAAGGAGAAAGGGAAGAAGAAAGAGGAAAAAAGAAGCAGAGAACGAGGAAGAAAAGGGAGAGGAAGGGAGGAAGGAAGAAGAAAAAAAAAAAAGGAAATGGGGGAAGCAGAGCGTGGGTGGAAGAAAAGGAGAAAGAGGAAAGAAGAAAAGGAAACAAGAACCAGGAAGAAAGGAGAGGAAGGAAGGAAGGAAGGAAGAAAGAAAAGAAAATGGTGGAAGCAGACCGTGCGCGGAAAAGGAGAAAGAGGAAAGAAAGAAAGAGAAGAAAAAGGAAAGAAAAAGTGGGAAAAAAATATGTTATTTTTAATGTTGATGAGTGTACAGTACTCATCAAACCAGATGAGTACTGTACACTCATCAGATTTTTTGGATCAATTTGTTGAGTCCATTAGAGGACTATATTTTGCTTTTTTGGTTAAATTGCCTTCAACAAAGTAGCCAAAAGGCTACTTGTTGAGGCATTAGGATTGCTATTATGCATATAAGTTGGATCCCTGCAAAACACAGTCTGCCAACGCCCATGTGACAAAAAGTTGGCTGCCGTCAGCTTTTTTCCAAAAACAAAAACGGAAATATTTATTGGGAGTAGGTGCGTCGGTCATAAAACAGGTTAACTCATTTTTTATTTTAAAAACGTAAAAAAAATTAAAAACTAACTTAAACCGATCTTGTCAAGTCGGGTCATTTTTCTGAATTTGTTTTAATCCAAGCTTACTTAATTCGGGTCGGGTCTGATTTACCCGGCCCAAATAACTTATCGTGTTAGACGTGTCGGGTTATGTCGCATTAATCTGTTAAAATTATGGGTCGTGTTCGGGTGATCTGTTTATTAAACGGATGGTGTTTGTGTTTGAGCTTAACGAGTTGACAGGTCAAGCGGGTTGACCCGAACTTAACCCCCAAACTAGTTTTGTCAGTCCTAATTCTCGTTAAGTGGGCCAAGCGGATCAACCTGAACCCGACTTGTCAACCAGTTTTGCTAGCCTTAATTAGCAATTTCATGTACTTGTATTTAAACTTATGCATTGCTAAACTTCGTGTACTTCTCCGAACTTTTGACATGTCCTTAACTTTTAAAAATTTTTACTTTAATATCATGAGCTTTTAATATTTATGACTTAACACCTTTTTCTTAGGATTAATCGGTAAATTCTTTCAAAATTTTCAAAATATTATTCTCTTTATTTTTGTTAAAAAATTATAACAAAATATAAAATGAGAGAATTTTTAGAATTTTGACATTCCAACTTTAGGATTTAACGAAAATTGTAACGGAGTGATATAAATAGACATTAAAATTTAGACTGCCAAAGTGAAAATTTTTAAAAATTATGAGGACATGTCAAAAGGGCTTCATAAAAGACTATCTGAAATTTTTCTAAAATTTTGGATACAAAAATTTCTTCCAAATCACTCTAATAATTACTAAATGTTATTTAACATGTAGAATTTCTGAAAACCCAATGTTTAAGTTATAAGTGAGTAGAAAGGGAAATAGTGTTAGGAATGTTAATTAAATCTTATGCAATACGGGTTGTAGATTTTCAAACGCCAGATTTGATTTCAATTTCTTGAAATCAAATCCAGGCTTTGAAAATCGAAATTGAAATCAAATCCAGATTGAAAATTTACAGCTTGGGTGCTGTAAATCCAATCTTATAAAGTTCAACCTTAAATCTCATAACTGTCCAACTGTCCAAGGTTTGAGATTTCGCTTTCAACATGGCTGGAGAACTTGGAGAGAGAGAGAACCCAACACACCTCAATTTTAATTTTATAATACAAAAAAAAAAAAAAAAATTTAATTTTAATTTTTTCTTAGCAAATTACGCTGACATCACGTCAGTCTACACTTTTCTTTCTTCCTAACACCTTCGCCCCAACACATCTCGCACCCTTCTGAAATATTTTTCTCTCGTGGCTCAGCTTGTAGCATTTCTCTTACACTAATACGCCTGGAACGGCTAGATAAACGTAAAAATCAGGACATAATTTTTTTTTAATTTTTGTACTGCAAAAGGACTGATTTTACTGTCGAATACAGTAGGCCTATAATATTATGGATTACAGGCTTACAGCATAGCATTATTAAACGAGAAAGGTAGGTCGAACATTTATTTTATTTTATTTTTTGTGATTTATTTTTAAATTGATTTATTTTTAAAGTATTATTATATCAAAATTTAATAATTATTTAAAAAATTACATCAATTTTAAGAGGACAAAATAAAAACATGAATATTTATTTTTTATTTTGAGAAATAATTATTTTTCTTCTTTTATTTATTTTTTGTCCATATCTATATAAAGAGATGTGTAAATATACTATTAAATTTATGAAAATATATATGTGGTCTCATAATTAAATGATAGACTTGAATATCTCCTATATGAAGATGTGTAAAAAATTGATAAAAAATGAATGTGTAACATTTTTATTTTTTATTTTATTCTTAAAAAAAATTAAAGAAAGATGAGAAAAAGATATACTAAAATATTCTGCACCAAGAAAGCAAGGGAACCTCACTGGTCACTACTGAAAAATTTTGAATTCGTATTTATAAAAATAAAAAATAAAAATGAATCCGTGATGACTTAGTCAGAAAATGAATGCTGTATGGGAAATGAAAAGGGAGAATTTTTGTTTGGTTTTTTTTATAAGTTAAAAAAAAAAGTGAGAAAATTGAATCATATTTGCATCCATTCTCCGGAGGAAATGAATGGCTGAAAAGAAAGCTTTTACGTGAGAAGACAAATCACTGCAAAAAGTAAAAATTAAAACTGACATGCCCAAGTCATGGATTGTTGGAAGAAGAGGGGAGGTGAGGGCAAAGTTTAAAATAACGGGTAAAATGCTGTGCGATGACCTGGCTCAGTTTGTTAAGTTAAACCCTTTCCCCAGCTTTAGGCTGTGTGTGTGTTTTGAATAGTAATAAGAGTAGATGATGTGATATGAAGTATGAAGAGTGTTATAAATTTTTGTATAAAAAAAAATATTTTTTTTTTATTTTTGTAAATTTTTTATTAAATAATAATAAAAAATGAGTTATATAATATAAAAAATAAAAAAATTATTAAATATATTGATAAAATATTAAAATAATGTTTTTTTTTTTTTAATTTTTTTTTTAAAAAAATTTACAAACTAATCCTTAAAATACATACTACATGCCTTTCTGAGACCGACTTGACAAGGCCTGCTGGCTTTAGCGAATCACGTCAGTCAGCCGGCATTTTGTTTTTGTCCCTCAAGTTATTTTCTGTAGTTCAGTGTTGTTATTATATAAAAAAAAAATTATATTTTTTATATTATATCATTTTTTTAACAATTTTTATTTTTATATCACATTAAAAACTTTTTATTACCATTTAAATAAATACTCACTAAAAAATAAAATTTTTTATATAAAAAATTTATAATTTCTTTACTTTATATCACAGTAAAAATAACAATTTTTCGACCAAAATAAATTATTTGCCAAACAGGCTAAATTTTCTTTCTCTTCATTTGTTTTCAAAAAATTTCATTTCTCTCTTTTTTTTTTTTTGAACTCAATCTGTGACTGTTATTCTCTATTTCTGCTTTTTGATATTTTAAAAAGCAATTTTGTTCCCTTGATTTATTACGCTTTGCAAGGAAGTTTGGTTTTTCTCTGTCGTTTAAGCCGAGGGATTCAAGCTGTACAAAAAGGTTCGAATGTCACCGGTTGGAATCCGGTTGGGCCCTTCTTTATTTTAATGTATTTACAACTGTTAATATTATAAATTATTTTTTTGATGATATTTGAAATATTGGGGAACTATATAAAAGAATCTATAAAAACAAATATATTTTGAAATATTTTTTTTTATGTTTTAGTGTATAGTTTTTAAAATATTATATTATAACAAATTGAAAATATTTTATTATAAATATATTATTTTTATGTCTATATTTAAATACGAATAAAATTAAGATAATATTATACTAAAAACTAAAAAAAAATAATTTTTTTTAAACTAGTATATTTAAATATAAAAAGTAAAAATAAAATATTTGTTTATATTAAATATAGTTATTAAAAATTTCTATTTTCTATGTTTATATAAAAAATCCATAAAAATAATTTTAAAAATATAAATAATAATATATTTAAAAGTAAAAAGGTATTATAAACAGGAATATATAATTACAATAAATATATTCATTTAATAACTAAGAAAATTTTCAAATTAAAATAATATGAACATACTTTTAAAAAATTAATGATTATTATATTAATTAAAAATAGAAATTGTAAAATAAATATTATTGAAATGATAAATAGTTGTAATTAATTTATTATAACAGAAATTATATTTCAATTTTAATATTTGATTTAATAAAAATACTAAAATATATTTATTTAAAATATATTTAGAAAAATAAAAATTTGTAAATAATAAAAAAAATATTTTTTTTATTAATTACAGGAATTATTTGTAATTACACTTTATGAATATATTCATTTATATAAATCGTATTATATTTAATTTGAATAATTTATTTAATAAAAATTATATATATATATATATATATATATTTATATAGTTATATATATATATATATATAAACTTTAGGATTTAAGAGGTTGAATTTAGGGGTTTTTATGATTAACCGCAAGGGTCAAGATCAGGCCATGCGGACTCACAATAAAAAAAAAAAAAAAGAAAAAAAGTTTTCGGCAAATCTTTTCAGCCGCTTTGCATTAAAAGAAATATCTTGTATTTAATTTTTTCTCACCGTCAATGCCTCCATGAATCTTTTCTGACGGCTGAGTTCTTATATTTCCTTTTTTTACGGTACTTAATTTTTTTTATTTACAAAATGTTTTGAGAAATTCATACGAACGGGTTTTTTTTAGCACAAAATCCAAAAACTTTCCAGTTATTAGTTCTTTTAGTAAAAGATAACACGATAAGAGGATCAGAGACCCTACTCTCTTGTCTCTCACGCCTCACTCGTTATCGTCACAGGCGTTTGTCACGTCGGTCTCAGAAAAGGCCTGTGTAGGATGAATATATAATTAATGATTGTAGATCGCATCTTTTTTGGATACGAAATATCTGACGGCTGATTTTTTGGGATCAGGCTTGCATGCTGTAGTAAAACTACAGCATGCAAGCTGTAAAAAAACAAAGGGCCTAGATCAACTGAAAAAAAATTTCAATTGATCTGGGCCATTAATTTTTTACGGCTTGCATGCTGTAGTTTTTACTACAGCATGCGAGCCTCATCCCATTTTTTTAGTGTGTTTGTTAAATGTTAAGAGGGTTGTGTTATTTATTTATTTTATTTTTATTTTAATAATAATAAAAGTATTTGTGTAATATAGAAGTATGAATAATGTGGTTAAATTTTTTATATGAAAAAATAAAAAATTTTGTTTCTTATTCAATTTTATTTAAACAATAATAAAAATGAGTGATGTGATATAAAAAGAAAAAAAAAAATTGTTAAAAACTGATTAATGAAATATTAAAAGTGATGTTGTTTTTGAGGAAGGAAAAAACAGGAAAGGGAATAAGTATTTAGCAAACAAGTTTTTTTCTCAAAATCTTTCATTCCATTCTTTTTTTTTTCTCTCTCAAAATTAACCTCACTTTTAATATTCTATTAATCATTTTTAATAACTTTTTTTTTTTTTTTTATATTACATCACCCACTTTTTATTATTATTTAAATAAAAAACTTACTAATAAATACTATTTTTTTTTAATTTTTTATTTTCATATAAAAAATTCACAACATCCTATATACTTTATATTAAATCAATCACTTTTTTGGCTCAGATTGTTAACTCCTTTTTCCCTACCCCTTTTTTTGTTCTTCAAAATCAACATCACTTTTAATATTTAATTAATCACTTTTTAACAATTTTTTTTACTTTTTATATCACATCACTTGCTCTTTATTACTATTTAAATAAAAAATTTACTAAAAATCAAAACTTTTTCACTTTTCATACAAAAAATTTAAAATATTCTCAGTACTTTATATCACATCATTCACTTATATTATTATTTAACAAACATAACCTTTATTACTATTCCAAAACAAAAATCATCCCAGCCATTTAACAAAAAAAACCCCTAAGACCCTTATATATTTCCTTCTTTTACTGTACCTAATTTTTTTTTTTTACAAAATATTTTGTAATAAATTCACATACGAACGGGTTTTGTTAGCACAAATTCCAAAACTTTCCAGTTAGTGCCTAATTAAAGGATAAATAAAACTCGCACGCTCACTCGTACATACACATCATTCAATACAAACCAGCAGAGTAGACGAAGAGGAACACAGCCCCACCAGGCAAAAAAAAAAAAAAAGGAAAAAAATTCCTTCTGAAAATTTGTAACAAAGACGACTAGAAGCAGTTATTCCTCTGTTAATCAACTCTTTTGTAGAAAAAGAGTCTGAGAGAGAAGAAAATATATTGTTCAGCTTAAGCATTTTTCCATGGAAACAAGTCAGAAGTGAGATTCTGAGAAGCCCACATCCGAACAACGGGCCAACCGGCAACCGCCCGCACTCCGGCCACCGTGAGTTCTCTTTCCGTTTCATTCAATGTTTGTTTTTTTTGGGTTATTATTTTGTGGCTCACTGGTTATTTTTCGTTTCTTAGCATCTGCAGCTATTTACGTAAGTTCAATCTCAATCTCTTTCCGCGCTCATGTACATGGATAAACTATATGCATCTTTGTGTTTATTTATTTACGTAAGTTCGACCCCCAAATATAAATGTTAGTTCCGCCCCTGCTCCCACCCCAAACCACCTGTATGCCTCAATTTCCTTTCATCAAGAACTCTCTTGATCACGTATCCGTTTGGAATTGCGTTTTTAGTAGGATTTGAGAGAGTAATGATTTCAATATGTATTTTAAAAAATTATGATTTTTTAAATAGCAGTTAAAGTTTTAGTTGAGTGTTGTTTGGTAACTCAATGTTTGGTAACACAGTGTTGTTAACTTGTTTCTGTGTCAATTGAGTGTTTAGATAACATTGTTATGAAGGTGTGGTTTCACGACAAATTACCAATAAAAGACATAATTAAACATAGTTCACAACTTATTAAAAGTAGTACCTTGATAAATCACTAAAGAAATCTACGAAGGACATTAAAAATTCGCCTAAATCATAAAATAATAAAAGTATTTTTACAACCTCTTAAATTAGACGGAGTTATATGTTGTCACCAACCACTGATCTAATTTCTTTATCATGTATCTGTATAGCGTACACCTCTTTCTCTTTTCCCACTTTGCTTACGGTTTACTTTTTTCTCCTTCTATTATTTTGAAAAGAAGTACAGGCGTAGTGTGGCTCTATTGGGGTGTTTGGTAAAAGAATTGGATCGGTAGTTTAAGGTCGTTGATTTTTGATGTAACATAAAATAGAAAGAATGTATAAATTTTTTTTATGAAAAATAAAAATTTTTTTAATTTTAGTGAGATTTTATTTAATAATAATAAAAAGAATTAATGTGATATAAAAATTAAAAATTAAAAATTAATAAAAATAATTGATGTGATATAAAAATACAAATATATTTTTTTTAAACATACAATAAAAATCTAATTACCGGTACATTCTCCTGTCTCGCCATTGCCAAACGTCACAGTGTCTAGCTTAACCCCGTCTCTCCATAGCTCTTTTTCAAATGCCTACGTTTATTTTCTTGCTCTGCCAGAATTTCCTCTTCTTTTACAGGAATCCAATTTCAGTTCGACTGTTAACTATTAATGCAAGCATGTCGTCGGTAGGGTTATAGGGTACATGCTGCATTTACTACTATTATTGTGTAGAATTATTTATTTTCTTTAAAATTATTCAACAATTATATTTTTAAAATTAAATATTTAAAAAACATATATAAATACATGTAAAAATTAAATATAAAATTTAACGCTTGCATGCGGCGGCGCTCACAACACAATAATATATATATATA
>FXXK01002507.1:13095-50439 GCA_900184695.1 Betula pendula | reverse complement strand
CAGAGGAGAAAGAATCCCAAAAAAAAAAAAGAAAAAAAAAGGAAGAGGAGAAAGAAGTTGATTTGGGGGGCCATCGGAATTCGGAACATCAAAAAACGAGAAAAGTTTTTACTTTTAAGAAGCATTGGAAATGATGATAACATAAAAAAGTCGATGAAGTGTTTTGTATTTTCACTTTTAAGCACAATTTGTTTGATCCGTACAACATGGGTTTTCCTCGTCCACCTCACTCAAAAGAGTCAAAACCAGAATTCGACCATAGAAAAATCAGATACGGGCTGCCAGAGTAAAGCTATAGCGTATAGATTAGCGTAAGCTTACCCAGAATTCAACCAGATATGAAAGGATTTATTAGGTTGAAGTTTGAACTAAATCTGAACAATCACTAAATAAGTTTTCTTCTTTCTTTCTTTCTTGATGGATAAGTAAATAGCAATAGAGAGAAAGAGCGACAGAAATACCTTCTGCAGGATCTGTGACAGCTTTGGTTCCATTTTGAGCTTGAACAACCTGAGGTAGGCGAAAGATGCAAGCAGCATAAAAAGCAAAGACTAAAAATGGCGATGATCCCACCATCAACTTTATCTTCCTCTATGAGATTTAGATTGAGATTGATTGATTTATTTTGCAGAGCCACCAGACTGACCCAGTGTCCAGATCACACTAGAGATAGTCTTCAAGGTAGTGGAGATAACCGGGGTGATGTTTTTGTGGATTAATTGATTTCGGGCAACCCAAATCTTGTCAATAACAATCACTACAGTCAATTGGAATTCAAAGACATCCTTAATGGGAATGCTCCAATTTCAAATAAATATTTTCCTCGTCTTGTAGATTTGAGATCTATGAAATAATTGTGGCACCAAATAATCCTAGACGCATTAATAGTTAATTATCATAAACTTTAGTACGATGCCAATGTTCCCAATGTTAAGCCCTTTCTCATTGAGCATTTCAAGATATTGTAATTGCCATTAACTATTAACTATTGGAAATCAAAAGTTGTATAACATCTTTTTAACAAGTGTGATACATGCATAGAACTTAACGAATTTCACAGATAGATAGACAATAGACAATATAAACAATTCAACGGCCATCTTGAAGGCTTGTAGTGATCGAAGGTACTTCATTAGAGTTGACTGATGCTATAGGTATAGGATACATGGGAACATGCATCTGTGTAGAAAGATTTGGTGTTGTTGCATCAAAATTAAGAACGTAAATTGCTTGCTTTATTGATGGCCTAAGAGTTCGATCAGGATGAGCACACCAAAGTCTAACAATCATCAAGCAATCTACTTGTTTTTCATTGAAATCCATTTGCAGCTTTCCATCCACTGCCGAAAGAAGACCTCCTCTCCCATAAAGATTCCAAACCCACTAGGCCAACCCTACGTCAGAATCCTCTTCCATAGGATAACTTGCCCTTCTTCCAGTAGCAATTTCTAATGCAACCACCCCAAAGCTATACACGTCTGACTCTTTACTAGCCCTACCTGTGCTTATGCATTCTGGAGCCATGTATCCTAAAGTTCCGGCCAATCCGATAGTCTGGGGATCTAGCTCGTGATCCATAAGCCGAGCCAATCCAAAGTCACCAAACTTGACAGCGAAACTAGAGTCTAGCATGACATTGTTGGATTTGATATCCCGGTGCACCACACATTGCTCCCACTCTTCATGAAGATATAGCAACACGGAGGCCAACCCAAGAGATATCTTGTATCTCATCGCCCAAGGGAGAAGACTCCTCTTGCCCCAGAGATGAGCATCAAGGCTACCATTTGGCATCAACTCATAGACAAGTAAGAACTCACCTCTGTCATGACACCATCCTATGAGTTGCACAAGATTCCGGTGCCTCAGCCGGCTAATGATCTTCACTTCAGTGATGTATTCTTTCTTCCCCTGTTTAAACCCTCTTGAGATTTTCTTCACAGCGATTGGTATGTCTAAATCAGTTAAATATCCCTTGTAAACGTCACTGAACCCTCCTTCACCCAACTTCCTATCATTTGAGAAGTTGTAGGTAGCTGAAGCAAGCTCGTTATAAGAGAACATTCTTGGTCCCACTCCTCTTTGCAGGTCTTCGTTTATCGATGTCAAGTTCACTGTCTTTGTTGTTTCTCTTCTCTTTTGCTTATGCCTCCAGAATATTGCAAATGCTGTAATCGACCCAGCTATCAAAACACCACCAGAAACTGTCGGGCCCCAATTAATCTTATATTTTTTGCTTTCTTTCCACTTGTCTTTTTTATATCCAAGCTTGAGCTGAATTCCCATGACAGAAGCGCAAGTCGCACTGCATTCAAACCAAAAGCAACTAAAAATCCAATTGTGACCCACTCAGGCAGAACCTTGGAGAGATCAATATGGTAGGAAAGACTAGTATTCTCCTGAGAAATAGAAGTGTTTTAGGAGGACCAAGAGACTATCAAATTCTTGGTAGTAGCATTGTAGACAATCGATGCATCTACTATATCTCCACTGTGTAAACTAGCATTCCAAGAGGTGTAAATGGCAGAAGAAAGTGAGTTTTTGTTAATCCCCACATGCTGAAATTGAGGATCCCATTCAAGGTTCGGGCAAGTATCGAACTCCACGTGAACAATTTGGTTCTGAGGTGAATCCTTGGTTGTGCAGTTGAATAGGCCTAGATAGCCACCTGCTGAATTTGGTGGGATTTCAACCCCAACGGGAGCCAGGAAGAATGCAAGTCCATCACCACGACCAGGTATCCCTACGTTGTCAAAAATGAAGGAGAAATGAGTTGTGAAGTCGGAGAGGTTTCCAGTATTGGAGTCCCAGAGTGGTACCATCTCCACATAGGTGGCCCAGCCAACACTGAAATAATAATCTTGTTTGTTAATCACAATGGCTCCAGAAGAAGGCATAGCATCTCCATGACATTGTATGTTGGACGCGTTGGATTCAAAGCGAGATATTTGGAAAGTAACTGAATTTGCAAAGGGAAGAAGAAGAAGCAAAATGAAGAAGCTGTAGAAAATGGTGGCCATGGCTTGGGAAGGAGAGAGAAGGAGAAGAGATTGACTGAGACAAGTTGGAGTGCAACTGCATTGAAGTGGCCCTTAAAACTCTTTATTTATACGTCAAGGCTTCTAACCCCCTCACCTGCTTACAATTTGATTGAAAAAGAAAAAGAAAAGAAAAGAAAAAAGCTTGTTTTGACAAGTCAAAGCCATAAAACAATCACATCTTTGAGCTATGTCTACCAGCCCTTTAAATACATTTGACTCTTTCAATTAAAAGGACAATTTTACCCTCCTATTAACACTAATCAGCTTCTCTCCATTTCAATTGAAATAGAGAAGATCCTTTTCCCATGGATCCCTAAAAAATGGAGTACACACAAACAAGATGATTTTTTGTTTTTTAGCTAGGTATATAATTTTATATTTACATCTTTATTTTTAAAAGTTTTTACATTTTGTGTTTAAAAAGCAAAGGTAAATACCACTAGGATAATTAAATGTTGCTTGTTGAAGGGATTGAAAATATTTTTAAAGCATTTTCATCCGGCTCCTTACATTCACTCCATATTTTGAGGATAAAATCACTTTTTTCTACTTTAACTATATATTTTTTCTAATCACCTATATCCGACTCCCTAAACTAGAGATATACTTTCATTTTTTTTAGTTAAATATAATATTAAGAAAATGGAAAAAGAAATAAAATTGAAAAAAGTAAAAATTTTGAGAGAGAAATTAATATTTTATTAGTTTAAAGAGTAGTAGGGAGTGAAAGGGCTCCTTACTAACTAAGTTCACGAATATCTTCGATTTCTGCTTTGAATTCAAAATTTATTCACCGTTTATTACAACTTGAGGTCAAAATTCGAAATTTCACAACGTAATGTCAATCGTGATGTTTAGTTTTTGAAGGGCATGCATTTAGCAAATTGTTGCGAGAATATGTACGAAGAATTGTCAAAATGTAATGTCAAATCTTACTGCAGCAACAAGTGATGATTTTGACAAGATTGTCAAATCTCACGCATTTCTTAGCTCTCTCTACTTTGAAACTTCTAAGTGGTCTTTAACAACAAATCTTAAAGCCTTAAGTCCTTGACAGCAATGGTCATCCCATCTATATATAATAATCCTTGTCATTAACACCAAATTAACTTATTCTTGGTTTTGTGGTTCTACTTACTTACTTGACTACTACTTTTCTAATTCTTAACCTCAAACATTGATCAGTCCAAAGAAAATGTTCCCTTGGCTCTAAATTATTGGCGAATGGTATATGGAAACAATAGTTTTTTTTTTTTTCTTTTATGAGCATGACAACAACTATATATTTGAGAGAAATGCTATTTTGCATTCTCTTAGTATTCTCCCGGCCAGCATATTCAACTGATGTAATGTTATGCCCAAGAATTTAAGTTAAATAATTATGAAATCACTTCAGAAACACATCGAGAAAACCTTAAAAATAAATTTTTTCCACATTGGGCGTCCGGACGGTGATGTTGTGGTCCGGAAGGATGTTGCCCAGTCTTGGTTGTCTGCAGTTTCGTTTGCTGCAGTCCGGACGGGGAATGCTACGGTTCAGGCAGTAGCAACCACCTGCAAGTCGTCCGCAGTAGCGTCTGGACGGTGTATGCTACTGTTCAGTCAGTAGCAACCGCCCGCACATCATCCGCTGTAGAGTCTGAACGATGCCTTTTCTGCAAGTTGTCCGCAGCTACGTTTGGACGAAGCATGTTTTGATTCAGTCAGTGTGCCTCGTCTGTAGCCCGTCCGCAGCGTGGTCCAAACGGTAGTGGTCCGGACGGTCCATATGTAGTCCAAACGACAGTGAAAATATGGCGAGTATAAATAGGTTGAGTGCGTTTTTCCAGCTCATTTCTCACATTTTTTGAGTTGGAACAATCTGAGCTCTCTCCTCTCTGCTAGGGTTTTCCCCAAACCTTATGAGAACTACATTTTGAGGCTCGCGTTGGGTTTTCTAACACCGGCAACGCATTCCTTGGTGTTAGATCGTTGTTTCAACCGATCGTTTGAGGTAAATTCTCAAACTTAAGTCTGTTTTCTCAAGATTGAGCTAAACACCACTTGCATGTTGCTTAATCTTGATTATTTGTCTAGGGTTTTGTCGTATTTGTGGAGTTCAAGCATTGAATCGAAGTTCCTTCATCCGGGTCTTCGTTCATTGTGGTAAGTGTCTAAGTTTAGCTTTATGATTTTAGTTAAGGTTACAATGTAGCATGTTAAACCATTGTATATTGTCATGTATTAACTTTTGTAGCTTATGGAATCATGTTATGAGTTCCATTAAGTCTTGAGTATTATGGGTTAAGTGCTTATGAGGTTATAAGCACTTGTTGATTGTGTTTTGAGTTATAGATGGTATCTAAGATTTGCATGTAATGTGATATTGCAGCTTCTTGTGGTTTAGAGGTTGTTTTGGTGTCCAATAAGCATCAAAGGATTGAGGTGAGTAATCTTTACTCACTGATGACGAATTACATTTTATGTTTTCGAATGATTTTATAAATGATTTTAGATGTTTTATAAATAGTAAACAAGTTGAGAAAGAATAGAATTTTAATGCTTTTAAAGACTGTCTAAACTATGAAAAGGTCAAGCCATTCAATGTTTTATGAAATATTTTATGATATATGATTGATATTGTTGTTGTGATTTTGAAAGTGTTAAGATATGAAAGATATACTATGATTATTGATACTTTGTGCATTGAGATTTTGACTTATGATGAATGAGAATTGATTTAATTTCAGTTGTTGAGACATGATTGTTGAGATTTGTAAGTGCATTGACATGAGCATGTGCATTGATGTGTGAGCATGAACATGGGCTAACACTCAAGAGATAAAGAAGAGGGCTGGGCCCATAAGATGAAAGTTAAAGAAGAGGGGTGGGCCCATTATGATGAAAGTAAAGAAAGTTGTGAAAGGTGCTAGGGCTGGGCCCGTTACGCACAAGTGCTAGGGCTGGGCCCGTTATACACGAGGTTAGGGAGTTGTCCCTGAAGCTGGTGTATGCAGTTGCTCAGGTTAAGTTCGTTAAGCATGCTGTACACATTACAAAAGTAAAGAAAAGTGGAAGATTAAAGCATGCATTGTATTGTTATTGATGATTATATGTGTATTGGTTTAAGCGGTATTTCATACTAGATGTATTGGTATGCATAAGATTCTCAATGAGAAAGAACTTATGTATACGTTTACAGTTGGATTACATATGATGTTTTATAGACTTTTATTATGTATAAGATATGCATTAGATGGTTTATATGTATATGTATCCAAACGTATTTTGGAGCATATGCATACATTCACAGTTATATATATAATGATTCAAAATGCTTTATGAATGTGTTGTTTACTTCATCAGCTACACTGAGTTTGATAAATGAAAGAATAATATTTTTGTGAAGTTAAGTGGCTGATATTGTAAGCGATTACATAAGTAAAAGTTTGGCTCATTGCGAAAACCCTCGGGGGAGTCTTCATTCTTTATGAACTGTTGACTCACCCTTTCTTCTTTTCTTCCCTTATGTAATCATGGATGACCTCTATGATTGCATAGATGATGCTATTGTTGCAGGTACAGCGGATCTTGATGAAGATCTAGTGGCTGCCTACTTGGGCTATCATGTCTGTGGGCGATGTACGCTCATTGAGTATATTTTGTATAGACTCTTATAGTAGTCTAGTTTTTTTGTACATCATGTTGTTGTATAGGTAGAAACAGGATGATGTACTTTGGTTATGCCGTATGTGGCATTTTTGATAGCCTTTCTTTTGTTGTATAGCGTGTGTTGTAAAACTGTTGTATATAGTTTATGTCAGCTCCAAGTTATGTTTCTCTCACATGTTATGTTATTTGATTCCGCTGTGTGTATGTTATTAACTCTGATGTGATATGCTCAGATTTTGAGTTGATGATGTGGGCTTTACATGAGCCTCTATGACTATTCGGTTTCATTTCAAAAAAAATATTGGGTGGTAGTGCTAGGGGTGAAAATGCTCCTCCACCTCCACCACCTCCTCCTCCTTCGCCAGCAATGCCGGGAGTGGCTGATCTTGTGGCACAAACTAATCAACTCAGTGCCACAGTTTTAGCTCGTCTACTACAGCCACACGAACAAACAGAAACAGTTGGCTGCACCTCAGCCAATTTCTTTCGCCATCATTACCCAACATTTAACGGTTTAGCTGGAGCTATAGCAGCAGATTGTTGGCTCACAGGTATACAAATGCTTATGCGGACTCTGAAATGCACCGATGAGCAAATGGTTGAATATGCATCCCTCAAACTCTCTGATGAAGCCGCATATTGGTGGTTATCAAAGTATGGTATGTTGATGGCTGAATTAGGTGAAAATGCCCCAATCACTTGGGAGAGATTTGAAAAAGAATTTAACAATCGGTTCATTCCGAAGGAGCAAAGAGAAATGAGAGCTCGGGAATTCCTCACCTTAGTACAAGGCAATATGACCGTGGAGCAGTATGCTAACAAGTTTCTGGAACTATCAAGATATGCTCCAACCTTATTACCCAATGATGAAGCAAGAATGGAGAGGTTTAAATATGGCCTCAATGCAGGTGTTCGTGATCGCATTGCTTGTCTCAAGATTGCGACATTTACTGAAATGGTAGATACGACCTGTATTTCTGAGAGAAGTATAAAGGAAGCAACTGCTGAGTATGCTCTGA
This sequence comes from Betula pendula, assembly GCA_900184695.1. Lineage (NCBI taxonomy): Eukaryota > Viridiplantae > Streptophyta > Magnoliopsida > Fagales > Betulaceae > Betula > Betula pendula. The sequence continues at coordinate 42,728 of FXXK01002507.1, read as the reverse complement.
AGAAGCGGTCAGCACCTCCACCAGCCTATCCTGCAAAAAGACAAGCTATCAGTGGGAGCAATTCTGGGACTGCTGTGAGAAGAAATCCTCAAACTCCATATTCAAGTCAGAGACCCGTATGTACAAAGTGTGGAAGATCACATTTTGGTGAGTGCAAACTGGGACTATGTTTTACTTGTGGTAAACCTGGTCACATCGCTAGGAATTGCCCAATGGCTACCTCTAGAGGCCAAGGATCATAAACTGCAGGGTATCATCACAGGCAGCCTACTCAGGCTTGAGTTTATTCTCTCACACTTGCAGCTATTGATGTTGAGGATGGCAGCACTGATGTTGTCACAGGTACTATCCCTTTATTTGGTAGATTGGCATGTGTTTTGTTTGATTCCGGAGCAACTCAGTCATTCATATCATCTACATATGTAAAGCTATGCAATTTGAGTCTGAAACCATTAGAGCAATGTGTTAGAATGTCTACACCCACGAGTTATATAGTCACTTGTAGTAAGTATGTGGATTACTGTCCAATTGTCATTGGTGATAAGTCACTACCAGCAAGACTTATAGTGTTTAGTATGATGGGCTTTGATGTCATTCTGGGGATGGATTGGCTATCGAGCTATGGTGCTAGTATTGATTGTAGAAAGAAGGAAGTCACATTTCGACCTAGTGATGGTATTCAATTCAGATTTTGTGGAACTCATGTACAAGCTACGCCGCCCCTCCTCTCCACTATGCAAGCTAGGAAATGTATCTGTAATGGTGCTCATGCTTATTTGGCTTATGTTGTAACTCAGCCAGAAGCACAGTTGAAGTTGGAAGACATTCCAGTGGTACGTGATCATCTTGATGTATTTGCTGAAGTTCTAGGATTACCTCCTGACTGTGAGATTGAGCTCTCCATTGACTTAGTGCCGGGGACTCAACTGATTCATAAGGCACCTTATCTTATGGCGCCATCAAAATTGAAAGAGTTGAAGGATCAGCTTCAAGAACTATTGGATCGTGGATTTATTCGGCCTAGTGTGTCACCATGGGGCGCACCGGTATTGTTTGTGAAGAAAAAGGATGGTGCTATGCGGATGTGCATAGACTATCATGAGTTGAATAAGGTGACGATCAAGAACAAGTATCCCCTGCCTCGGATCGATGACTTATTTGATCAACTCAAGGGTGCTTCAATCTTTTCGAAGATCGACTTGCTATTGGGATACCATCAATTGAAAGTACGCAATGAAGACATTCCAAAGACAGCTATTCGCACTTGGTATGGCCATTATGAATTTCTGCTTATGCCGTTTGGATTAACTAACGCACCTTTAGTATTCATTGATTTGATGAACCGTGTATTCCACCGGTATTTGGATCAGTTTGTGGTAGTGTTCATCGATGATATTTTAGTCTATTCGACTAATCATCAGGAGCATGAGAAACACTTGAAAACTGTGTTGGGCGTCCTAAGAGAAAACAAGTTGTTTGCAAAGCTTAAGAAGAGTGAATTTTGGTTGGAGAGTGTATCCTTCCTTGGTCATGTGATTTCTAAGGATGGGATTTCTGTAGATCCGAAAAAGATAGAAGCTGTTGTTGAATGAGAGCGGCCAACCAATGTCCAAGAGATTCGTAGCTTTTTGGGATTAGCTAGATATTATAGGAGATTTGTGGAAGGATTTTTCACGCTGTCCAAGCCTCTTACTGTACTGACAAAGAAGAATGCCAGCTATGTATGGAGTGATGAATGTGAAGCAAGTTTTCAAGAACTTAAGAGAAGATTGGTAACTACACCAATTCTTGCTCTTCCCTCTGAAAGAGAGAGCTAGGTTGTGTATAGTGATGCTTTTCTCAAGGGCCTGGGATGTGTACTCATGCAGCAAGGTAAAGTAATTGCATATGCATCAAGGCAGTTGAAGAACCATGAACGGAACTATCCCACTCACGACTTAGAGTTGGCAGTAGTAGTTTTCGCCTTAAAGATATGGAGACATTATTTGTATGTGAACAAGTGTGGGATATACACTGATCACAAAAGCCTGGAACATATCTTCACTCAGAAGGACTTGAATATGAGGCAAAGAAGATGGCTTGAATTGATAAGAGACTATGATTGCTATATCCTTTACCATCCGGGTAAGGCAAATGTTGTTGCTGACGCACTAAGCAGAAAATCACGAAGTGGAGCTTCTGTTTCTGCATTATCTACAGAATTGCTTACTCAACAATTGAGTATGCTACAATTAGATGCAAGGCCTACTATGGATGATGCAACACTATTGGCCCTTATTATTGTTCCTATGTTGGCTGACAAAATTAGAGAAGCTCAAAAGAAAGATCCTGAATTGCAAGAACTCAGAGAGAAAGCTAGCCATGGTGAAGCTCCTGGTTATGATTTGGCACATGATGGCATTTTGAGAATGGGTGATTATAGAGCTATTGTACCAAACAATGTAGAATTGAGAAAAGAGATTTTAGATGAGGCTCACAAGGCAATGTACACTGTGCATCCGGGCAATACAAATATGTATAAAGACTTGAAGAAGAACTATTGGTGGTCAGGTATGAAGCGCAGTATCGCTGAGTATGTAGCACATTGTCCTTCATGCCAGCTTGTGAAAGCTGAACATCAAAGGTCAGCTAGAAAACTTCAGTCTTTGGATGTTCCTATGTGGAAATGGGATCATGTTACCGTGGCCTTCGTTGTTGGTTTGCCTAAGGCACCTAGTGGTCAAGATGCAATCTGGGTGATAGTTGACAAACTCACAAAGTGTGCCCACTTCTTGCCACTCAAGATTACAGATTCTATAGAAAAGCTTGCGAGCATGTACATACGAAAAATTGTCAGACTTCATGGAGTACCAGCTTCCATTGTTTTTTATCGTGATACTAGATTCACTTTTAAGTTTTGGCAAAGATTACAAGATGCAATGGGAACCAAGCTAAGTTTTAGCTCGGCTTATCATCCACAAACCGATGGGCAATCCGAGAGAACGATTCAAACACTTGAAGACATGCTGAGATTGTGTGTACTTGACTTTAAAGGAAATTGGATTCAATATTTGCCTTTGGTTGAGTTTGCCTATAACAACAGTTATCAAGCTATGATTAGGATGGCACCATTTGAAGCTTTGTATGGTAGAAAGTGTAGATCGTCATTGTCTTGGGATGCGGTTGGTGATAAGCATGTACTTGGACCATAAATGATTCAAGATACGAAAGATAAAGTTGCAATCATTCGGAAGCGGATGCTTACAGCTCAGAGTCATCAGAAAGGTTATGCGGATAAGCGTCGCCGCGAACTGGAATTCAGTGTTGGTAACCTTGTGTACCTCAAGGTATCACCTATGCGAGGCATTGTACGCTTCGGCAAGAAAGGGAAGCTTAGTCCACGGTACGTTGGGCCTTTTCCGATACTTAATGTTGTTGGCCTCGTGGCTTATATAATCGAGTTGCTAGCAAGCTTGGCTGGTATTCACAATATGTTTCATGTATCACAATTACGTAAATGTGTGCACGACCCACAGCATTTAATTAGTTATGAACCACTCAATATACAACTGAATTTGACTTATGTAGAGTAACTAGTTCAGAGTTTGGATCGCAAAGAACAACAATTGAGGACTAAAATCATCCCTCTTGTGAAGGTATTATGGAGAAATCATAGTGTTGAAGAAGCTTCATGGGAGCTCGAGTCGGATATGCAAACTCGATATCCGCACCTGTTCATATGACCAGGTATGTTTCATCCTTATGAGCTCATCTATACTTTTTATCATATGAAATGAACTTTGTAGTGCTTGTATGCATACATGTGTGTATAAGCAATTTCGAGGACAAAATTTCTATAAGGAGGGAGGGATGTTATGCCCAAGAATTTAAGTTAAAGAATTATGAAATCACTTCGGAAACACATCGAGAAAACCTTAAAAATAAAATTTTTCCACATTGGGCATCCGGATGGTGATGTTGTGGTCTGGACGGATGTTGCCCAGTGTTGGTCGTTTGCAGTTTCATCTACTGCGGTTCGGACGGTGTATGCTACGGTTCAGGCAGTAGGAACCGCCCGCAAGTCGTCCGCAATAGCGTCCGGACGGTGTATGCTATTGTTCAGTCAGTAGCAACCGCCTGCACATCGTCCACTGTAGAGTCCGGACAATGCCTTTTCTGCAATCGTCTGTAAGTCGTCCGCAGCTGCGTCAGGACGACACACGTTTTGATTCAATCAGTGTGCCTCGTCTGCAGCCCGTCCGCAGCGTGGTCCAGACGGTCCATATGTGGTCCGAATGATAGTGAACAGTATGGCGAGTATAAATAGGTTGAGTGCATTTTTCCAGCTCATTTCTCACATTTTCTGAGTTAGAACAACCCTGAGCTCTCTCCTCTCTCCTAGGGTTTTCCCCAAACCTTATGAGATCTACATTTTGAGGTTCGCGTTGGGTTTTCTAACATCGGCAACGCATTCCTTGGTGTTAGATCGTTGTTTCAACCGATCGTTTGAGGTAAATTCTCAAACTTAAGTCTATTTTCTCAAGATTGAGCTAAACACCACTTGCATGTTGCTTAATCTTGATTATTTGTCTAGGTTTTGTCGTATTTGTGGAGTTCAAGCATTGAATTGAAGTTCCTTCATCCGGGTCTTTGTTTATTGTGGTAAGTGTCTAAGTTTAGCTTTATGATTTTAGTTAAGGTTACAATGTAGCATGTTAAACCATTGTATATTGCCATGGATTAACTCTTTTAGCTTATGAAATCATGTTATGAGTTCCATTAAGCCTTGGGTATTATGGGTTAAGTGCTTATGAGGTTATAAGCACTTGTTGATTATGTTTTGAGTTATAAATGGTGTCTAGGATTTGCATGCAATGTGATATTGCAGCTTCTTGTGGTTTAGAGGTTGTGTTAGTGTCCAATAAGCATCAAAGGATTGAGGTGAGTAATCTTTACTCACTGAAGACGAATTACGTTTTATGTTTCGAATGATTTTATAAATGATTTTAAATGTTTTAAAAATACTAAACAAGTTGAGAAATAATAGAATTTTAATGCTTTTACAGATTGTTTAAAGCTATGGAAAGGTCGAGCCATTCATATGTTGTTTGAGAATGATTTATTATTGCTTGATACTTTCAATGTTTTATGAAATATTTGATGAGATATGATTAATATTGTTGTTATGATTTTGAAAGTGTTAAGGTATAAAAGATATACTATGATTATTGATACTTTGTGCTTTGAGATTTTGACTTATGATGAATAAGAATTGATTTAATTTCAGTTGTTGAGACATGATTGTTGAGATTTGTAAGTGCATTAACATGAGCATGTGCATTGATGTGTGAGCATGAACATGGACTAACATTCGAAAGATAAAGAAGATGGTTGGGCCCATAAGATGAAAGTTAAAGAAGAGGGCTGGGCCCATTATGATGAAAGTAAAGAAAGTTATGAAAGGTGCTAGGGCTAGGCCCGTTACGCACAAGTGCTAGGGTTGGGCTCGTTATGCGCGAGGCTAAGGAGTTGTCCCTGAGTCCGGTGTGTGCAGTTGCTCGGGCTGAGTCCGTTAAGCATGCTATACACATTACGAAGGTAAAGGAAAGTGGAAGATTAAAGCATGCATTGCATTGTTATTGATGATTTATGTGTATTGGTTTAAAAGGTATTTCGTACTAGATGTATTGGTATGCATAAAATTCTCAATGAGAAAGAACTTATGTATACATTTACAGCTGGATTGCATATGATGTTTTATGAACTTTAATTATGTATAAGATATGCATTAGATGGTTTATACGTATATGTATCGAAACGTATTTTGGAGCATATGCATACATTCACAGTTATATATATAATGATTCAAAATGCTTTATGAATGTGTTGTTTACTTCATTAGCTACACTGAGTTTGATAAATGAAAGAATAATATTTTTGTGAAGTTGAGTGGCTGATATTGTAAGTGATTACATAAGTAAAAGTTTGGCTCATTGCAAAAATTCTTGGGAAAGTCTTCATTCTTTATGAACTGTTGACTCACACTTTCTTCTTTTCTTCCCCTATGTAATCATGGATGACCTCTATGATTGCATAGATGATGTTATTGTTGTAGGTACAACGGATCTTGATAAAGATATAATGGATGCCTACTTGGGCTATCATGTTTGAGGGCGATGTACGCTCATTGAGTATATTTTGTATAGACTCTTATAGTAGTCTAGTTTTGTTGTACATCATGTTGTTGTATATGTAGAAACAGGATAATGTACTTTGGTTATGCCGTATGTGACATTTTTGATAGCCTTTCTTTTGTTGTATAGCGTGTGTTGTAAAACTGTTGTATATAGTTTATGTCAGCTCCAAGTTATGTTTCTCTCACATGTGATGTTATTTGATTCCAGTGCGTGTATGTTATTAACTTTGATGTGATATGCTCAGATTTTGAGTTGATGATGTGGGCTTTACATGAGCCTCTGTGACTATTCGGTTTCATTTCAAAAAAAATATTGAGTGATGAAATCAAGTCGCCATATGTAACATATTTAATACACCCTTAAATTAATCGTATTAAAAAAAAAAAATTCAAAAGTTGATTGTGCATACCACATCAGGTGATCTTATAGGAGAATGCTGAGAGAATGCAAAATCGTATTTCTCTTTATGTAAAGAGCAAAGTTCAAATATCCATGTGAAAAAAAAATGGAAAATAAATAATCAAAAAAAAAAAAGTTCAAAGATTCGCAACCTAACTACACTTTCATAGGGTGTAGAAATAGGCATGATCGATGGAGATGTTCAATCTTTGAAGGAATAGAGAAAGCTGTTGTGAGAATACTACCACTTCCGACACTGCCATTGCACCAACTAGTGTTGATTTCTACAAGATTCTCACGACCAATTAAGTTCAGTCATGTCTTGGGGTTCTGCTTTGAAACTTCTGGGTACGTATAATCCTAATTGATGTTGGCAATTTGAAGACCTTTGTATACCATGCCAAAACTCCCAACATCAATTAATTAAGTTGGTTTTATCGAAATTGTGAGTCACTAATGGTCAAGTATTTTGATTTGATTCTTTACCATCTTGTACTCCCAACGTATAATCTTTGAAGTAATGGAGATGAGAAATATTGCTTGCAATGAGTATTAATTATTGGCACAACTCAAGTCATTCACCCAATGGAATTAAGGACCATCTTGTGCCATGGAATTAAGGACCTTCATTGGGAATATTATATGTGGGACACGTCCAGAAATAGTTTAGACTAGAAAGAAATGATATGAGAAATATTTTTTTTAATCTCAATGAGAGGATAACATTTTGAGTTGGTAATGTCGATCAAATTAAATAAAATTTAAACATTAAATACTTTGAATTGTTCTAAGAATTAATCATTTACACCTAATCCTAATTTACATGTAGTGGTTACATTGGAGTTATATGGAGTGACGTCAATATTGGAAGCTAGAAAGATCCTTTGTAGTCTGTAAATACTCATGTAAGCAAGTTAGTTTGATTAAGTGAATCAAGAAAAAAATGTAGCCCTTAGGACTTTATCCTATGGACGTAAGTCATAGACCAAATCACATAAAATTCTTTGTATTAATTTCATTTCTGCTATTATCTTTATTTTGCATTTGATTATATTTTCTTTCAGCGTTGAATTTATGCTTTTTGAGTTTAAACATTAATGTAATTACTGTTTGATCAAAAATTGACTTGAAATTCTTATTGACATTTGAAGAATACACTCCTGAAACCCAAGGTCAAAGAGGGAATTGTTTGTGGTGTAATAATTAATGAGTCATTCACCCAATGCTTCAAGCTTATTTCTCGGGTAAAAAAAAAAATCCATCAGTCGGGTTCAGCCTTGTAAATGTTTCCATGCATGATCATAATTCCATTTGATAAACATTACCTTGTGTAGATATTGTTCCTTCTCTCCAGACTGTTCACATTTATTATTTATAGTACTCATCATTAATTTAGTCAACATAACCATTGTTAAATCTAATAACCTCAGAGAATACAAAACAATATATGCTAGTTTGACAAAAGGCTTGCATCATAAAATCACTATTATCTTCAACCTATACTTTACGTTTTTATTATTATTATTATTAATATTTTAAATAATTGACTGTCACCTTTCTCATAATTTTAAAAAAGAAAAATTGCTACATCAGAGTTTGGACTTATGACATGGTACAATTTCCATGAAGAATACAGTTTCCAACGTTTTGAAATGAATCCAACCAAAACTAATTTGGATTAAGAATAAGAAACTTGAAGGGAAGTGAATTTTCACAAATATAGTAACATAGCCCAATTTCCCTTTTAGCACTTTTTCCCATTTGTATTAGGAAAAAAAAAAAGTAACATAGCCAATTTCGTGTACCCAATTCTAACAAATAAAGTAACTTAATTGAAGGGGAACCACGTCTTCATCTAGTCAGATATTTCTGTGCTTAAGAATGCCGTGCACCCTGGTGAAGAAATAGCCATGTGCAAAAAACATGTCTTCATGTAGCTATAGACATTTCTTTGCTTAAGAATGCCATGCACCCGGGTGCAGAAATAGCCATGTGCAAAAACCATGTCTTCATGTAGCTATAGACATTTCTTTGCTTAAGGATGCCGTGCCCCAGGGTGTAGAAATAGACATGATGGAGATATTCTTTCATGTGCACGAAATTGACACATGTCTTGGGTTTCTCCTTAATTTGTATACCATGCCAAAACTCCAAACATCAAACAAGTTGGTTTTATTGAAATTGTCTATTACTTGGTTTTCTATGTTGTTCCAAATGAATTAAGTAGATTAATTCTAACTTACTATAGGATATTTTTCATTTGCTTCTTTACTATCTTGTGAATAATAATAGAGAGAATATATTTTTATTCAATATTGTTCGGCTATGTCATATATGGAGCCTGGCTTGTGCCTGACTTGGTTTGCATCCAATTTGATACGACAAAAGAAGCGCTACGGTTTAAATTAGATTTTTCTGAAGTTTTGTCCATGGAGCAGAGGCTTGGTTTTTGGGAACCCGCTCGTTCATAGTCGCTTCTGTAGTAGGGTTTGGTATGTGCGTTATGACGCCTCCCTTGTACTGTTTCTCAAAAATAGTAAAACTTTGCTACAACACAGTGGACGTAGCCCTTGAGAGTGAACCACTTAAATTTCTGTGTCTTGTGATTGATTGTTTTTTCGTTTTTTTTTTCTCTTTCACTTCTCACAAGTTCTAAGAATTCGGTGAAATTTCCTAACAGATATATTATCATAAATATATTATAGGCACAACTGAAGCAGAGCTCTATCACCGTGGCATTGAAGGACTTGAAGCAGAGCTGCACCACCCATTGCATCGTGCGCAAAGTATTTGAAAGGACCTTCACTCCGACTAATATGGGACATGTCCAAATAGTTGAGGGTCTTTGGAATTTCCCAATACAAATTATTATGACACATTGCGAGCTCACTTAATTATTTAAGGGAAAAATACAGTTTATCCCCCTAAGCTTTGACCACTTTTTCACTTTAACCTCAAAAATTTAAAAATTAACAATATATCCCCACGAAGTTTCAAGAATTTTCAATGTAACCCATTCATTACTTTGATTCGTCTTCTCTAACGATATTGGGCTCATGTGCGCGGCACATGCGGTTTGAGAGGTAGAAAAGTCTAAAATACCCCTAATATTCCTTAAGAAAAAAAAAAAAAAAAAAGCCAAGGCACGTGACCCCAATTCTATTAGAGAAGATGGACCAGAGTAACGGATGGATTACATTGACAATTCATTAAACTTTTGTGGGATACATTGTTAGTTTTTAAACTTTAGAGGCTAAATTAAAAAGGTGGTCAAAATTTGGAAAGGTAAATTGTATTTTTTCCATTATTTAATATAAGATGAAAAACCGAACCAAATTTTGGGAAGGAAATAAGCCTCAAGGAAGTACATACATCTCCAGAAATCGTTTGAGAAGAAGATAATAATGGCATCGAAAATCCATGAAACAGAAAAGCAATACAGAACTTGCACAAACCATACAAAAGAAGGAAATTCAATTATCACGCATAAAGCCAATACTAATATATATAGTGTGATAAATGATAATGGCAAAAAGAAGAAAATAAAGAAAAGACAGCTAAATATCAATTTTTATTCCCACAAAAAATATGCTTTCATATTTTTAAATTCGATCAATAATACTCTTACCAAATTTTCATGAGCATCAACGATATGAGCCCCTGACTCATAAAAACCATTTCTCTTTTATTAAACGCTTAGGATGGTACCCTTTGTTAGACTTCTCCACAAAAATATTTCTTCTTTGAGGACGCTACAAAACCAAATTCACAGAGATTAAGACTTTGAGTTGATAATGTTGATCAAATTAAATAAAAATTAAACATTAAACACTTTGAATTGACCTAAGAATTACCAGCGGTGTTTGATCAATCCATTGAAATTCGCTTTTGAGTAATTTCGGTATAAGTCGTACTTGTGATGAATTAAGGCTCTTTAAAGTATAAACAATGTTACTGTTCTGCTCAAAAATTGACTTGAAATTCTTATTAACACATTTGAAGGAAACAATTTTGGAGTAATGACTCCACATAACCAAGCATTCAAACATGATGCAATGTGTTATTTAGATGATTGATAGGCAGATGGTTTCATATATAACTTTTAAACGAGTCCGTCTCTGGTTGTGGGCTAGGTTCTTAAATGGGCCATACCACTTCTTTTTGTTATGTTAGAGGGCCCAAACGGCCATAAAAGAAAAATAAAAAAAGTACGTATACCACCTTCAAATTACCATTTTAGTGTCAATGTCTTCCGTAAACTATAAAAATATTGACAATGAAATGGTAGTTTGAAGGTGGTATGTGTGTTTTTCCAAAAAAAAAAAAATCAAATAAGAATCGACTTGCTTTTCATTATTTGACGCTAATATTTCAAATTTTAATTTAAAAGATTTGAGGTCCAAGTTTGGATTCATAATAAATTCAAGTCAACTTTTTTGTTAAATAGATAACATTAATGACTGTAAAATATAATTATGTCCCTTAAATAAAAAATTTTAACCCAAAAAAAGGTGAAGGGTCACCCAATTTAAACATAATGATGGCCATGAACCGTTGATGGCTAGGTTGTTTCCCAGCCACCCTCATACTAAGGTGGCTAATTGACCCCTCCTAAATAGAGAAGATGGCTTGCAGTTGCCCCTAAGAGCAGTAGCAGCAGTTTTCTTTAGATTTTCTTTAAATATAGGAAACCAAACTACTTTTTGCTTCTTTATTCAAATAAACTCCAGAATAATTTCCATTATCATTTCTATATACCATTTAAATATTCTTTAAATTAAATGCTACAGGAAAGAGAAAGAAAAGAGAAACCACTTAAATATTGTTTTAAATAAATGCTAGAGGAAAGAGAAAACATTTTTATATTAAAATAATATTAAAGGAAGCATAAATGGGAACACCAAGGGAATGTTTCATGTTGTTTTTTAAGGGTTTTCTCTACATTTAAAGAAATGAATGAGATTTATGAAAACTGCTACTAGTGCTCTAATAGGAGGGTGGATCACTACCACCCGAATTGGGGGGGGGGGGGGGAAGTGACCATTGTTTACGTGTATATTCATTTGTGGAAATGCCCCAACCACAAGTAAAGAAGATTTTAGTAGGGATGCCTTGATATGATGTAATTGCTTTTATAAAACAATTTTCTCACGTGATTAGCATGCAGGAATATATGGAGAAATCAAATACATGGTGAATATGTGTGTGCTTTCTGAATGCTCATAGTCATGCCACAATGATTATATAACACATCTATATCATGTGCACGACGAGCAACATCATCATCTAGGAGAGAAATCATATCACATGGTCAATTACAAACACCAAAACTTTTAAGTAGTGTTTTAGGACCATTTATCTCTATGCGCAATTACACATGTAGTGACACTAAAAAAATAATGCGCCTACTATAATTAAACAAGAGATTCAACTTTCATTCATAAAATGCATTTATATCTCAATAACTCACCACAAAATCAATGACTCTATCGCGACTTTTCATTTTTGGTTAAACCTACAATGTGACCTTATATTTCAGTCAACAAATCATATGCGACTTATGGTATGCTTCTGAAAAATAAAAAATAAAAAAATAAATTTGGACATTTTTTGACATAATCTATATGAAACTATAGTTTTTCCTTTAATAAAAAATTATAAAGAATGATTTGGGTGGAGTGTTGAACCACCCCTGTATGTTCTTGGAGATGGTTGGCCATCACCTATATTTATAGGGGTGGTCAAACATCCCCATCACTTATGAGGTTGATTAGGTTATCTCACAAGGTGGTTTAACTATAGCTTCTGGGTAATTTTGAGAGTGCTCGAACCATACAAGCAATGAGGGTGGTTAACCACCCCTAGAATCACTTAGAGGGGGTGGTCGAACTATCAATTGAGCTCTAGGAGATAGTTTGGCTACTCTAGAATCGATAAGAGGGGGTAGCTAAACCACACCCATCACCCTTAATGTGGCTTGAGCACTCCAAAATTAGTCATAGATGGTAGTCGAACCAAGGGCCTATGAAGGTGGTTAGGCCACCCAAAATCAAGGGTTTTATTTTATTTTGTTTTTGTAATTTTTTATTTGATAGTAAAATTATCATTTCACTTTGTAAAAAATTGACCGAAAAGATCAAAGCATGGATCAATATAGCAATTTAATCAATAAAAAAGAATAATTCTATTTGGTAGTAAATTGGTATATGATTGTCATATAATTGAGATGACTTTATAATAAAAATTAGTTATTAATTTTTTATTTTATTTTTTTATAAGTGTTTATTCAAAGACTGATTTTCAATACCCCATTACCATATCATCCCCATAATTTTTTTTATTCTTTTTTTTTAAAATAATCTTCGTAATCATCCCAATTCTACGACCATCCCATACTACTAAATATCATTAATCATTAAAAAAAATGAATGCTTCTTGTACATCTTTTGGGTCTATTTTTTATTTATTTATTTTTTTAAGCCAAAAAAAAATGGACCTCTTTTTTCTTACGCTAAAAAAAAAAAAGAACAGAAAAATCAAAGATGTACTAAGATGGCCCAAAAAAATGTAGAAGATGGAAGATAGACTTATTTTGCTGTCTCTCCGTCAATCTCTCTCTCTTCGTCTCTCACTTTCCAGTGGTGAAGGTCGTCGGCCGTAGCCGTAGGTATGGTGAGAGCGAGCTGACAGTTTTTACCAGTGGCACACCACCCCGGACGAAACTATCGGAATTTCGGCAAGTAAGACCCAACTTAGAATTTTGGTTTCTTCGAGGTTTGCTGCAATCGCTGCCGCACCAATATGGAAACCCAGATCCAACAACAACACCGTGAATTGAACTGATAAGGAATTGGATGCATGTTGGGTTTTTGGATTCTGGGTTTGTGGTTTGGGAGGTTGGACAGTGAGTGGGGGGCAGTGACTGGTTTTTGGGGTTGGCTGATTGGAGATGGACCATGTCAGCAAAGAACTGACTTGTCATATTAGTTTTTTGTTAGCGATATTTCGGTACTATTGCTCTGAATTGGAGTATGAAACGAGCAAACTGATAATTTCGGTACTATTGCTCTGAATGGACAATGAACAATATATACTAATATAGTCTAACATAAATAAAGTGATATTTTGAGGTGAAATAGTATAGTTTTTTCAAGGTTTCTTTAATAGATGCAATAGGTATAGGTGTTTGGTCTACTGGTGAGTTACAAGAACTATGAAGTAGATGCAGTGGTATTGAATTATATAGCTTGAAAGAACATAAACAACAAATAGAGACAATTCCCTGATTTTGCTTAACATTGCTGGTAGGCACCACTGAGCTTATGGAACAATGTGTGTATAAAAATTCAGCAGCAGTACTCTTTTTAAGTTGCCAATCTTCACACTCTTTTATGTTCTATGTATAGTGCACGAATTAGCTAAAGCATAGAAAGAGAAGCTCTGAAATGCCAGTAACTTATGTGAACTTGCTGGTTACCAATAAGTTAAACAGGGAGAACTTTACATGATGGCTACAGGACTGATAATGTTTTTGATACTAAAGTATGTTGGAGAATGAAGAATCATGTTGAATAAATGAATGACTGTTATTGGAATAGGAAACCTTTAGATGAATGCGTCACAACATAAATGTATGTTGAACATACTGACACATCTGTTGTTTATGCGAAGTTAGAGCCGTAGAGGGAGCAGTAGCTGTTACCAGACACGAGACATTTGATTATCTACAGTGATAATCAACGAATGCCGCGGCCAGAAGTTATTCAGGCTGCATTCTCACTTTTTTTTTCCCCCCTGAGTTCCATCCCCATATGTAGTGGTAAAGATCCACCTTCCCCTGTTGTTTCTCTTTCTCTGTAGTTCTGTTTCTGCTTTTCTATAAATGCAATTACACAAAAAAAAAAGAAAAAAAAAAGAATTATAATTTTAGTTAAAGCAGCATGATATGGGTCAAGGCAGTGAGAAATTTGTTGACCCACAGGTGAGAAAGGAATGATGTAATCGATACCAAGAGGTGAGAAAGGAATGATGTAATCGATACCAAGAGGGAAGGTTCTGGTTATAGTATATAGTGGCATCACGAAGTTTCTTAAACTAGATTGCTAGACCCTTTTAATATTCTAGTCTATGCTCTGTCACCCTTGCTCCAAGTTCATACTTTCAAAAGTTGCACATTTGATTGGATTATGGTTTACTTGTAAATATCCTTTTCATACAGGTTTCTTAAAGGGCAGGATCTTGTTGGAATACTTCCACCAGCTCTGGTGAAGCTACCGTACCTGAAGAAAATGCAAGAAAAGTAACCACTATTAGTTTTCCTTATTAGCACCTAAAACTTGATTTAGGCTTCTAATTGCACAATTTCCTCATGATTGTAGTGAGCTCATTCGCAGCTACCTCAGTGGTAACAAACCACGTGAATGGGCTTCTATGCAGTTGGAATTTATGTAAGTGACTTCTGAGTTCGTGTCCAAGGTTATCCATAAATGCTCATTCTTATTGAATGAGATGAACTCACTGGAGGTCCGTTGGTGTGAACAACTTATCAGGACCAATTCCAAGATACTTGGGAAACATGACCACTCTTCATTATATGTATGCACTTGTTGCATCTCTCCTTTCTCACCGATTATTTACACAATAAAATTATTTCATAGTTTTGTTTGGTCTAGCCATTCTTTAATCTGTAAGGGCATTATATGCTCAGGAACTTAGAGAGCAATCTGTTTTCTGGACCTGTTCCACTTGATCTTGGAAATTTGGTGAACTTAGAGAATCTGTCAGTATTTCTTTCTCGTCTTTTATTTGAATTTTCATATCACATTTGATTAGTCATTTCTAAATTCTCATTGATTTGCTTAATCATTTTACACTTGAACTGGTTTAAACTTTCCTTTCACTGACTACAGCGTTCTTAGTGCTAATAATCTAATAGGAGAGCTGCCCTCGACTCTCAGCCGCCTAAAAAACTTAAGAGAATTGTAAGTGTTTGTGATCTTTTACACTTTCTACTTATGATGACATTAGATTCACCTAGAAAAATCCTCAAGTTTTATGTCATTTAATTTCTTTCATTTTTGGCCACTTGCAGTAAGATTAGTAGCAACAACTTCACAGGAAAGATACCGGATTTTTCCCAAAGTTGGAAGCAACTTAATGAATTGTAAGTGTGCTTTCCTGTTATGCATCCTAAATCTCATTGATGTAAAGGTTTTAGGATGTATTGTCATTGACAGAGAGATCCAAGGTAGCGGTCTCAAAGGGTCAATCCCTTCTAGTATATCCATCTTGAAAACTCTAACTGAACTGTGAGTTAAACTTTTAAAGTTAATATTCTTGAGTTACATTATGGCAATAAAAGCTTATTAGCGTTAATAATTCCTTAATTATGCAATTCTATGCAGAAGGATCAGTGACTTGATTGTAGAAGGTTTAGATTTTCCGCCCTTAATGAACTTGACAAAACTGACAGATTTGTGAGTCATTCTTGTGGTCGTAAAATGCTATGGAATTAGAATAAGTGAAATGCACTTTTCAGAAATTGTGATTATACACATTTGGTTTATATTGCAGGACATTGAGCAGCTGTAACATCTCTGGAGAAATCCCTGCATATATAGCAAATATGACACAACTTCAAAAATTGTAAATTTGTTTCTTCTCATGGAAATATATCCTTTTGATTATCGCTATTATGAGATTTTTTTTTTGAAGAACGTTATTATGAGATTATTATATTATATTGTCATCCCATTCATGCATAAATTAAGAAATATGGGTTTTCCTTTTTCTTTTTTTTTTTAAAAAAAAAATTCTTTAGTTGGGTGACATATACATTTAGATTTAAGTCAACAAATCATGTTGCGACTTTAAGGCAATAAAGGAATCTATTGTAGTTAATAGCAGTATGTGAGATAACCAACTTTTGAATTCATTTAGGATAAAATTATTAGGAATATGTCCATAAGGACAATAACAATAGGCTAGTCATTATCTCTAATGGTTTGTTCTTATCACACCGCAAATTCGCTCATCTAAAGCGAAAAAATGTTTACCCTCTAATAAATTTTGAACTATTAACTTTCAAGAGCAAACCACAATGGAAACAGATAACCCAAAATGGTATGAGCCATCTCATCCACAAAGTATAGAATATAAATTCTTTGGTATTCTCCATCTCATTAAGTGTCTATGGGTTTTGAATATAAGCTACTAGAAACCATTTCTCTTCAAACAGTTTCATAAGACCTTTAATCCGAGCCAAGTTTCATAAATCCATGTCTGTTAT
Organism: Betula pendula; assembly: GCA_900184695.1. Taxonomy (NCBI): domain Eukaryota; kingdom Viridiplantae; phylum Streptophyta; class Magnoliopsida; order Fagales; family Betulaceae; genus Betula; species Betula pendula. The sequence continues at coordinate 25,865 of FXXK01002507.1, read as the reverse complement.
TTCATAATAAGGACTACCATTCCTTAAGCAACAATTATCATTACAAGGGAACCAAATCGTCAACAACATTCACTTACTTAAGAGGATACTTTTCGAGGATTGTTAATAGTATTCAAAGAACTCATTCTTATAGTAAAATCGTTAATAATAACGACTAAGTATACTGGGTATCTTTGTATACATGGTTGTTATAGGCCGCGTGAAAATGTACGAGCTGCAATATCTGCGCTCTTCGTATTTCGTGCCTAAAACATTATAAGGACCAACCATCTAGTTCTCCTATGAGAATCAACTATTCGACTCCTTCGATAAAAGTTTTAAGATGTATGACCGATGGTTATACCAAGGCAACTCACTCAATGCCATGAGATGGATCTATACACTTGACAAAGTCAACTTTACTAGCATTCACTACTATAACGCTTAGGTAAGATCAACAACCCTAAGTCGGATCAGTCAAGTGAAATGAATCTCATATTCTATACTAACAATTCCTATCATGTGAATTCAATACCTCTAGCAGAGTACAAAAAATAAATTCTCTTATAATCTTTAAGTGACAGAGAATAAATTATATATTGCTACCATGCACGCTACTTATTAAGGATCTTATATCCTAGTAAAAATTTAGGAGTCATTTCTCCAGTGGTATACTCCCACTAGATAAAACATTCATTTAGTGGTATACTCCCACTAGGCAAAGAATCATTACTCCCATTATTCTTGGCGACCTTTCAATTAAAAAATATTTTTGAAATATTAATATTGGAGATATTAGGGTGGGATTAAATGTTTTTTACAAAATACTATAAAACATTTCACATTAAAAAATGCAATTCCCCACCCTCGTCAAGAATAAGAGTAATTTCATTGACTCAACCAAAACAAAAACTTAGATCCTTAATTGAAATTCACATTGCACCAACTAATTTTATGATCACTCAACCAAACTAGATAGGCGAATGAAATTAATCTAGGGACGACTTGTTAGGACTAAGGTGGCATTACCTTATATAACATCTACAAAAATGTGATGTAACAAATATGTTGCACCATTATTAACCTAACATGCTTTCTCAGCAAATCACAATATTGCGAGATAATTGTTCTCATCATATAACTTTAGATAAGTTTTCAAAAAACTTATTTTTCTTCTCATTTTCTCACAAAAATATTTTGTGTTCAAAAAAAATATTTTTCTTCTCATCATCTCAAACAAATTTCCATACATAAAAAATATTTTGGAATTTTAACCATCTAGCATTTATATGATAAGACAATTTATAGTTTGTGTCCTTAGAGTTATTAGTGCGCTAACATAGGAATAGATTAATTGTAGGAGATGCTAATGCTGTCTTTTATCATTAAATTGATTTTGCTAAATAAAGGAGAGAGTTCTCATAAGCGAGAAAGCTTTCGATTTCTCAAACTTCCTTACCTATCATCCCATGCCCAACATAATTAGCGTATCATTTCTCCAAACGATAAATAATATCATAGAATCAATTTATGACCATCCAATTCTAAACCTCTTGGGGTTTTCACTGACATCATTACTTCTAAAATTTTTTGAACCAACATGGGTACCGACTTCGTTAATATCGCTATGTTTAAAGCGCTTAAAAAATTGTAAAGGTGTGCAACTAATGCACTCTTTTGTGACTTTTCAACCATTGTCTAGTAACTAGTGATATTTCTCTATTTCTCACTCATCCAATCCATTTTCCTATTCTACAATCCACTATAGGAGAGATAAAAAAAAATTTAGACGAGAAATTATACAGCCTTAAACCCTTTTTGCATCAGTGCAATCACGAGCAATATGTTTAGGCTGATTAAGTCGTACCTGGTTGTCTTAGACTTTTGCCATAACTACTATGCTTGCTTTCAAGGCCCTTGGAATCACATTACTCTCAACTCATATATCATGGAGCACTTAAAATTTTGCATTTTTGCTTGTACCCATATGTCCTGCAAAAAATAAAATTGGAGCAATATTAGTAGTGCTATTAATCTTTGCCACAAAGGTGCACCGCTAATATTTTAAAGTAATGTGTCATTTAAGAATATTTAAATACTCTTATTGCACATTGAGATTTAAAGCTCTCACTAACTAGTCATACTAGCGAATCTAACACACTAGCGACTTTTAGAGAGTATGCATCTATCTATAGGTTAATCTTGTTTAAGTTGCTTAAAAAATTAATAATGCTCAGCCCAAAATTGTGGGAGCAATTAATATTTGCATTACAAAAAACGCACAACTTAACTTATGGAATTCTCGAAGGCAAAAATAGTGGTTTGCTTCCCATATCAGTTAATCCCCTTAATTCTATGAAAATTTTAGTGCATGCGACATACGCACACTAACAATTTCATTCACAAAATTCTAGAGATTTTCAGAATAACATGGTCTAAGATAGTTTTTCTCTAACAAACACCATCATATTATGTTTCCAACAATTGCTCATGGAGGAGATCAATGCACCATTTTAGTCGCATACCAAATCTCTAGGTTTTTTTTATATTAATGGGCCATTTAAGTTGCATACCAAATCTCTAAGGTTTCTAGTTCATCTAGGTTATCTCAATGTCACTACAATAACTATGTGCAATAAATAATATTTGGCACACACATATTTAATTTGCAGCATTAACTTAAATTAGACAATGATAAGTTTCTACAAGTCGCGAGATCGAAAGTTTCGCTAGGCTTATAATCATCTCCCGCACCGCATGTAGTACGTTACGACTTCTAATTCATTTAATGCGCAAATTGTGTATGGGGGAGTTTAAAATATAAACTCTACTCAACCATACTACTACTAATTAAGTTCAACGATCAATATGTAATTCTAGGCATACAAATTTATTCTCTAATATTAAAGAATAAATTATGAACAATATTAATGTCATGCCACACATCTCATATGGAATTACATAGATCATAACATGCATCTTTCAAAAATGAGGGCTACTATATCGCAGATAGTTATACGACTGTCCTACGAAAAATATGCTCCACGTCAGCAGATTTGTCTTGAAAGAAAAAAAAAAAAAAAAAGAAGAAAAGAGGGAATCTGGCTCAGAAATATGAGAATCTCATTTCAAATCCGAAGCTAATTTCAAATCTGAAGCTTTTCTCTCTTGTTCAGCAAACCCATTTTGCCCCCCCATTTTCTCTCCTCCCCAGATCTTCCACCCTCCACCAACCAGTTCCGGGACAGTTGCCCACCCATTCACCACAACCGGAGATGCTCACTCATGGTAGCGAAAACCTTCCACGTACCACCACCACCGGCGACGTCAACCACCATCTAGTTGTAGGGGAAAAATCCACCGACGCTCACCCATTCTTCCTCATAGATCCATCGGCTTCGAGGTACAGTTCTTCCTCTAAACAAGTTTTCGGTTTTTTTTTCTTTGTTGTTCTGGACAGATCCATCTTGCTCTTCCTCCATAGCCATCTCCCTCTCTCTCTTTCTCCACAGGTTCATCTCCCTCTCTGTCTCTTACTCTCTTATTGAGCCATAAATCTATCTATTCATTTATTGTTTAGTCTAAAGAATATTAGAATGTACACAGCAAAGCAATTACTTGTAAGTTTTGTTTTTTCAACTAATGATTTTTTTTTCCTCATGTGTATACGATATTGCTGTATTTGTTTTTTTTTTTTTTCATAGATGTTCTATTTATTTTGTTTCCTTGGGGATTGAGATGGTTATTAAAATTAGTTTTTCTTTTTGGATGATATTAAGATTGGTTTGCTTCTGTTGAGTCAAATGTTTGAGTTGGTTGCTAGATTTGTTATGAATGAAAACACATGGTGATAGAAATTAAGTGATTATGTTGGAAGTCTTGAACTTTGGTATTGATTTGGTATCAGACAGTACATGGTAACTATGAGAGTTCATGTCTATCAAGAGTTAAGTTACAGACTGTTAATGGTAAGTGATATGAGCTAATATTTAACTGTAATTGCAAAGCTTGCTTTTGGGAGGTTTTGGTTTGCTTCATTGATTTTTTGGGCTTATTTTTTTTTCGATGTTTATAGCTTCTTCCTTTTTTTTTTTTTGGTCTAATAATTTGTTATTGATTTTCTATTGCTAGGGTGCAGAATAAATAATTGTTAAGGCTGGTTACCAATGCAGCGTTGCGATTTAAGTTTGCAGTGGGAGAACCTCGTGAGATGCAGGACTAGGCACTAGAATATGTCTTTCTTATTGCAGATCATTCTCATCAAATACCTTATATATTTGAACCTATGTATAGTTTGATAAGGCAGAGGGGTCCTAACCCAATATTTGAATTTGTGGATGTTATTGATGCGTTGATGAGGTGTCCTACCCCAAGCTTTTTGGAACTATTCTTGGCATTGTAACTTACTACCATATTGTCCAATTTTCAATGAATTATATACTAGCCTTACTAGCCTTTCAGCTAGGGTATACAACTTGTTTTATTACTAATATTTTGCCTTTCACCTTCCTAACAACAATTTTCTCTTTTGGATACATGGTGCAATTGATCATTTGAAACATAGTAAAAAACAATTAATTATTTGGCACACTGTGTGACGACCCGATCCATAATTACACTGTAGCTATTTTTTTTTTTGAAAACATACAGTAATCATGAATCGGATCTATCGCCACAGGGTGATAGAAAACACATGTCATACATGTATCTCACAACGTATTATGAGATTACATCTATTCATCAGAGTCGCATATCACATTATATATAAACTGAGCGGAAGCATTTATATACCAAGGGAGTAATCAATACACATAGAGCTGACAACATAATTCTAATGATTAAAAGTTTACACTGTGACATATACAAAAGAATGGCTATGCAAACGTGTCACATGCGACACAAGCCAATATACAAAAGAATAGACTATCCAACAAGTNTGTGACGACCCGATCCATAATTACACTGTAGCTATTTTTTTTTTTTTGAAAACATACAGTAATCATGAATCGGATCTATCGCCACAGGGTGATAGAAACACCTGTCATACATGTATCTCACAACGTATCATGAGATTTACATCTATTACATCAGAGTCACATATCACATTATATATAACCTGAGCGGAAGCATTTATATATCAAGGGAGTAATCAATACACATAGAGCTGACAACATAATTCTAATGATTAAAAGTTTACATTGTGACATATACAAAAAGAATGGCTATGCAAACGTGTCACATGCGACACAAGCCAATATACAAAATAATGATTGTGAACATATCACAATCATATACAAAAGAATAGACTAATAGTCAAGTCTATACAAAATAACTAAGTCCCACGACGTCAGTCGTAATAGCCGAGGTAGTAGGCTATGGGATCATCCTCTAAACTCTCAGTACCTGCACCAATATCTATGTAACCATAGAGATCATCCATGATTACATAGGCGGAAAGGAGAATGAGTGAGTCAACAGTCTCAATGAATAAAATCCACATGATGTTTGAAGTACTAAAACATTCTCGTAATAGATACCGGATTAGCTTAGAGTTTCATAGAGTTTAGACCAATAACAAGCTCACTAAGCGAACTTATCTGACACCTTTTGCGAATACATTCAGAGCCACCTGATGAAGTACAAACATCAATGTTATGCCTCTAAAAACATCTGAAATAATAATAAATAAAGAAAAAAAGTAAATAAGTCAAGACAAACGTCAAGAATCTTTATACGCTCTCTCTGTAATTCCTAGATCTACATACTACATTGCTCCAATTATAGTTATAAATTTATACACATCTTATGTACTCATTCACCCACTACAACCCAACCATAAAAGCAATCCTACTCTACCCTAATGGGTGAAAACACATGCAATATAAGCATACTAAGGCAGATAAATCATAAATCACACTATAGGCAGCTAACCGTAAGAATATACATATGTGCTTTGTTTAATTAAACCTCATATCGCATACCTAATACGTCTATTGATAAAGACGTGGTACAATCATATCAACGAAACATCACATAAACAATCACAATCATCTGGTAAATATCATGTCAACCTGGCCATCGGACACCGACCCCGCGGCAAGGCTCCATAGACTCACAACACGACACCGACCCTCGGTGGCAAGGTCGCATCTGGCCACAGCGACCCACCAGACCCTCGTGACAAGGTCACCATAGGCACGAACGAACACCGACCCTCGTGGCACAGGTCCATTAGCACAACGAACATTAACCGTACCCCTCGTGGCAAGGTCCATAGGCACACGAACACCGACCCTCGTGGCAAGGTCCATAGGCACACGAACACCGACCCTCGTGGCAAGGTCCATAGGCACACGAACACCGACCCTCGTGGCAAGGTCCATAAATCATTTTCTATGCTCATTTCATAAACATGATCATAAATATCATGTAAACATAATTGCCATAATTATTTTCTCAAATCAAATATCAATAAAACATCATAAAGCTCAACTTATCAATAAATCCGCCATAATCATAAATCATCAATAAAATCATCAAAACTCATCATCAATCACTCATCAAATCATCATAAATTCTCAAGAAGATAGTCAAAAGTACAAATCATATGTTATCATAAAATATCATCGGTTCGTCTTTTAAACCATCATATTATTCCTTCAAAATTCCATAAAAATATTTATTTTGTTTAGCAAGTACAACATCTGCTAAACATTGAAAATAAAACATAAAACATTTTAAGGTGTGTATCATTCTCAGTAAGTATAAATACTTACCTTTTTCCGCTTGACAAATTGAACTTCCTTTTAGACCAAACGCTCTAGCAATGTCCGCTGCATAATTACATTGCTAAAACATCAACTATATACCCATACTTATTCTAGGTTAAATAACCCATAGCATTATGGGGTGTATAACAAAACCCCTAAATTAATATGCTTAGAGACATCATCAACAACACTCTAATTCTAGTATGGCATTTTAACACCTAGACTATGTAAATACTCATTTTCTATGGAACCCATAGAAAACCTAGGGTTAATTAACATTCTAAATGTAATTAACCCATATAAATAGCATTCCTAGTATCTAAACATCAAAAGCCCTAAATTAATCAAAACTATCAAAAATTAGGGTTTATGCCTAAACTACATTAGTTATGAAATCGAAGTTTTAACCCATTAATTTAACAACCCAAGGCTTAGATTTTGTGTAGAATTTCACTACATACAAAAGCCCTAAGTCAATTTAGAGAATTTAATCTTATACCCAAAAATTGACCTAACTTAGAGAAAAATTAGGGATTTCGAAATTACCTCAATCCAATCGGTAAATTGGATGCTTTGATGTCGATAAATGCTACCCGGGACTTGAAATGATAGAAACTTCAAGTTGGATCAATACCCATGCCAAAAACCGAAACCCATGTTAATGACATGAGTGAGAAGGTGAAGAACACATGAAAAATAGAGAGGGTGAGAGACTTACGGTTCAGCCCAAAGAATAAGGGAACATAGTTTCAAACTTGCCCATAATCCACTTGAAAGAGCAAGAGCACGTTGAGGGAGACGAGAAGAGAAGAGGGAGCTGGGTGAGGCTCTCGTGCAAGAGAGAAAAAGTGATGGGTTTCACTTTTTTCTTCTCTTTTTGCAAGGGGAACCGAATGTGGGACGTGGGGCTTGATTTGGTTTAAATGAATGAAGACAAAAAGTGAAGAAAGGGAAAGAATATGGGCTGCACGGTTCAGACCTTAAAAGAAAGCCAATGTTGCCTTTTTGTTTAAGTGGGGACCAGCCAAAGTGAACAAAATAAAAGAAGAGAAGCATTTAAAAATTAACATGTAGTGTTTACTAAAGTGCCCATAAACTTAAGTGAATGGATGAAAATGAAAGGTTTAAACTATTTTAACTCACACATGCGCCTAATGTGGTCTATTTCTATTCTTTTATCATCGGCTATCAATTTTATAAGTCATGACAAGCCTAAATGTAAAGGTAAAACACTTTTTTTTTTACACACTAGAATAGACTTATTTTTTTATTTATTCAGAAATAAACCACTTAAATAATTTCCTGGACATTACAGCCTACTGTGCCTCAAAGACGAAGATATGCCAGATGCAGCTGATGAGATGGCCAGGCGAGACCATTCAGCTCCTCCGGGGAATTAGAGCCCCATTTCACAGGTCCGGGAGTACATGAGCTACTGCAAGGGGCACAGTTTGGAGCGAGTCTATCAGTGGGCGAGACAGCTTTTGCACAGAGAACTGAGGCGGACACTTCAGACCGTGGGGGTCGACACATTCAGCGAGATCTTTTGAGCGGCCTTCACCACTTCCACCACCTGCGACACCTGCGACTTGGCTTCATTGTTATGTAATCTGTTATGGCTTTGCACTATTTTTTCATTACATTGTTTGGTATTTTGAAACATTATTTTGTTAACCATCAATGTATTTGGTTTTCTGCCATCTTTATAAGGACAGCGTGTTTGTCTTAACTACCCCAATCCTATAAGCAAGTGTTCTTATCTATATATTCTCTTGCTTGACGAAACGAGTCTAAGGGGCTGTTGATTATTGAAGTTATTCATTATAATATACTTAACATAAAAACCAAATCTCAATAACATCATAATATATAAATCTTTCCAATATATTGCGAGGTCTATCTACTATCTGCTTAATTTCTACACGTTTCGTGTCATCGCTCACAAATTCTTTTTTACCCTTGTGGCCGAATTATGTTTGTCATATGGTCTTAGTCTAGGATTTTTAAGTTTTTATGTTTTCTCTGCGAGCTAGAGTGCTTTGTTCTATAAAGTGTTTCAAGCTTTACAATTTTACTTTATGACCAATCTCATATGCGTCTTTTAGACCATGTCTTTTTTTTTTGTAGTGCATAGAAGCCAATACTCTCGCTCTCTTCTCCCAATAAGGTTTTCTATTACCCCTTATATTAGTCTATTGCACAATTCATTATGTTCATACGATAGAATCACTCTCAAGTTTAGTGAGGCGTTCTATTCTCAAATGTTGCCATAATTAAGTTTTGAAAGCGAGTCTATTATATATGGAGATACAACAACTTGCCACACATTGTTTTCCTCTCTGTCATATCGATTTACATTTTGAATAATTCCATTCTCATTGGGGTTAGCTTTAAAAGACATACGAACACCATGATCACTCAGTTAAGATATATTTGAGTAAAAAATCTTTTACTATGCGTCTATTGGGTACTTTATATAATTGACTACGAAATTTCAAATACTAGCATTTCACCATTCTGTCATCATCAATATATCAACTCGAGTCAGCATATAACGAGGAACAACATGTGGCAATATGAGGGACTTATCATCACAAATCATCGGTTTCGTTCTTTAGGAAATATTCTTATCTATTTATTGACAGGCTAACTCATTTTATATAAAAATTGTACATCTATACCTATGCCTTATGTAGTCAATTACGTCTGATATACAATATTGAGAAATATGCTCTGTATTACACTATGAGCATAAAATAGATACATTTCTTAGTGTCCGAACTAACAGTCACATCAGATAAGTAGTCAGATACTTAAAATTGTAAATTAAGGATTACGTGTGAAATCGAAATGAGGAGGGGTGTATTAATTGGTTGAAAAAAAAAAAAAAAAGGGGAGATGATATAAATACAGTCTTGTGCTTTCGTAGCTACCTCAGCAATGTCTTTTTGTTATGGAGGCCTATTAACTATTGTAAGTAGGTCCTATGCAGGACCAAGTTAAGGCCAGATAGTCGTCACCACTCATAACTATACTCACCTGCTGCCCAAACCATGACCATCTGGGATGTTGAGGCGATTATGTACGTTATTGGACACTATTCTCTCCACTCTCTATACGCTAGTTATGGGCTATACTATATTCATATAAACCCATAGCTCTAGTATAGGAGACTAAAACATGGAGTTACAAGTAAACTCGGGGGTCGATCTATAAAACTTTATGTGAAACTAATCAATCATAGACTAACTGGGTCTCCAAGATCTGTCTAAACAGAATGCTGTAGATAGTTATATCAATTACCAAATACGAGTAATTCTAACTTGATCGTCTCGCCGCACCTCTCTGGAATCTGCTTTTCCTAATATGGCGTAGTCCTTTCATATACAAAAGCGGAGTTCAGAGTAGTGCAATTATATTGATATATTGGAGCATGTGCGGGTTTTGGCCCTGATTATTTTGAAACCTATACTGTAAAGATAAAGTCCTCACACCGTTATTTACACCAATATCTAGGACACAATACAATACGGATGAAATATCTACAGGCTAGCCAATGCTCGGGTGACTAGTGAGAAACCCTAATACTCTATTTTTGTCACTGAATTTCTGGATCTAGATTATGTAGCTGGTGTGAAATGGAGTTAATTCATGTCAAGTATTACATATATATCAGTCTCCAGAGCAGTTTGACTGATGCCGAAGAACCATTATTTGTCTCTCTTTGGTACTCTACTGCCTGTCTACATGCTCTTCTTAGTGGTACTGGTAGATGGTGCGCACATGGCCGCATTGGGTTTGGGATGGTTGTTTGTTTCGGTTATTACACTTTCTTTCCTATAAGTGCACACAATCGACGAGACTTTACCGTTCAGCATAGAACAATGCTGACAAGAAGTCCTAGAGTAAAAAAAGGCTTTGTTGGCATATGCTATAGTTGCGAATCGTGTTTCCTACCGACAAGTAGACTCTATCGCTGAAGGAGAACCTGCCCCAATCTGTGATTAGTAAAACCTTCGACTCTAAGATGCTCCATGCTTGGTCAATATATATATCCTAAACCAGGGGCGTATCTTCAAATACCGAAGAACTGGGAGTAATAGCTTCCCCAATGTGAAACTAGAGGAGCTCTCAAAAACCTGACTAACAACCGCACGCTAACGTGATATGAGATATCTGTCTGGCCGAGGTGGCCGTAGTAAGATAATTCAACTTCCCAACTAGACAGCGGTTACCCTACCAGGATCTTCAATCATAATTCACCTTCATCCCTTCAAAAGTTTCTTATTTGACGTTCATCGGAACATTCAACCTGGTTGAGAACCCAAGAGACCGTATCTCTTTATACATCAAGTGCATACTTTCTCTGAGATAAGGTTTGATACCTGGTTCGAACGGCTTAGTTATCGGGCCTAGAGTCAGTTGTTTATAGTTGTTTCATTTTCTTTTAGGTATTGTAATTGTAAGCGGTCTAGCCATTCTATGTAGTTTTCTTTTCGCGGGTGGGTGATAAGTCTTGAATGCTTACACCCCCCCACCCCCCCCCCCCCCCCCTCCCCCTCACCCCGCCACCCCCACCCCCCCCCCCCCTCCCACACCCCCCACCTCCTCCTCCCTTCACCCCCCACCCCCCCACCCCCCCCCCTCCCCCCCCCTCCCCCCTCCCCCCCCTCATTCAAGCCCTCGATCACTTAACTCGCATTATGGTAAATACCTTAGTTGTGTTGTTATCCTAATGTTTTTAGTTTTGTTTTATGTTTTCCTATATGGTTTCAGGGTGCTTAATGGAAATTCAAGACAAATCCATTGGTACATTAAGGTTGAACGGTTATGCTTTGGGATAGAAGTCACTGCTGAAGAATGCTGAGTGCACGCCTCCGACCGCGCCCCAAACCTTGGTGCTCGAGGGCTCAAGATCACAACTCTAAGCCTGAGCGCAGCGCAAGGCAGCATGCGCAGGTATGCGAGCTACAGACGCCACTTGACGCTCAGCGCCCAATCCTGACGGCTCGACGCGTCGTCGGCACCTTCCAGACTGTAAGATATTTCCATACAGCTAGAATGACGCGCTGATCTTTATGTGTTCTGATATTTGAGGGCTTGTCCCAGTCCCGAACTTGTGGGCGCTGAAATGACGTCCCTCCAGAACCGCCCAACCACCAATTTGGAAAGAAGATCCTTGTAGTCGCTTCAACCTCATTTTGGAAAGATGCTAAGTCTCTTCCTTCTACTGATATGGTCTATTGGATCCGAGAATGGACCAGTAGCTCGGTTTCTCCTCGTTATTTTCTTAGCTTTAGTTCATTTTGCTTGTATTAGGACAGGTAGGTAGGAACTCCTCCTCCTAGGCACTTGCCCTTCGCTTAAGGAATGGGTTTCCTCGTCAAACCAACTGGAGTTTCTCCATTTCTTATATCGGGGAACGCTAAGATCCTTTTTAGGGTTTTGATGTAACACTTGATCCAAGTGCTATTGAGTTGAGTAAGGTTTTAGCTTGGGTTTCTTGTAGCAAATGGCATGAATTGTATCTATGCTTATGAATTTTGCCTAATGATCATACCAATTTAAATATATGTGGTTGCTTTGTCTATGAAGGAATTGTCTATGTTTTGATTGATTTATGAGGGCTTGCAATGATACTTTGACATGATTTTTGTAAGTTTGGATAGGGGCATGCCTAGGGACCACAACTTGATCTATGTTAATTAGCTCTAGAATAGTTGGAAAGAGGGGTGGAAACCTAAGGATGTTTTGATGCTGTATTCCATGAATTGTGTAGCTTTTTGAGAAGGTTTCGTGTGGTAATTATTGTCTTTATGCGTAGGAGCTTAAGAGTTTATCCTGCCATTTAGTCGAGGGATTAGGTGGTGATTTCGTGGGTAGTGTTGTTGACGTATGATAGTGCTTTTCTTTATCTTATATTTATTTTCCTGTTTAAAAGTATATTCTTTGATGAAGATTGTTGTGTGGAGGGTGGACACCTCTCTTGCATCTACGGTCGCAGTTCCTAGTCTTTCTGTG
>FXXK01002507.1:0-13070 GCA_900184695.1 Betula pendula | reverse complement strand
TCTTAGGCGTTGCTCTTTGCGATCCAAAACTTGCAAACAAACTTCATTGTTACACTATGCTACCATCGTAATACTTCATTACTCCCATGTCAGAACTATTCTAATTCTATCCTTTAACCCTTAAGGACAATTTATACGCCACATCGATGGTTAACACAAGGCTCCCCTCTTATGGAGAAACTTATTATTGCTTTTATCTATTTCTTAGCAATATAAAACGAACACTTGTAACGTTACTAACTACCACTTTTAAAATATTTAAGTTCTTTACATGAGTTCACTATGTGTTCTCAACATTAATGACTTAATCGGCTTAATATTTATAGGCAAAAAGCGAAAAGAAAGAAAAGAGAGCGTAAGAAAATAATCATTTTCGAATCCACTCTTTTGATCTTTCACTATTATATTCGTAGGCATATACCCGCATTGAGATAATGCCATAATTTAGCCTAGTTACCATCACAACGTTTTGTTAAATCTTTAAATCCCTTAGCACTTCCAATACTATCTTCAAATACTCCTCGTGCTAATGATGATTAGCCGGGTAGACTAAGATGTCATCAATAAACACCACCACAAAAGAATCGAGACACTTATCAAATACTTGATTCATCAAGTCCGTCAACACTAATGGAGCATTGGTTAACCTAAACGGCATGACCAGAAATTCATAATGGCCATAGCGCATACGGATAGCCGTTTTTGGTATATCTTCCTCTCGCACTCTGAGCTGATAATATCTCGATAGAAGATCAATCTTCGAGAATACCAAAGCTCCCTTAAGCTGGTTGAACAAATCATCGATCCTTGACAAAGGATACTTGTTCTTGGATTGTACCTTATTCATTTCCCGATAGTCTATACATAAGCGCATAGAACCATCATTCTTCTTTATAAACAAACATAGGTGCTCTCTATGAAGATACGCTAGGTCGAATGAATTACTATCCAATAGCTCTTGGAGTTGCTCCTTTAGCTTTTTCAATTCTATTGGACCTATGCGTTAAGGTGCCTTGTGAATAGGCTGAGTCCCTAGCATCAACTCAATGGTGAACTCAATATCGCGATCCGGAGGCACACTTGTAACCTCCGCGAAGACGTCGGAATAGTGGCGCATTACAGGAATCTCTTCCAACTTCGCTGCCATATTAGGCTTAGCAACTATATAAGCCAGATGAGCGTAATGGACATTCCTGATACTGCTATGACAATAGGACAATTTTTCACATATTTCACATAAATCACCGCGTCACCAACATGATTGGTCACACGAATATTTTGTTCAAGTAGTTTGCGCACATATCACATAGCTTCACATACGTAGAAGAAACAAAAGAATGAGTAGCACCAAAATTAAATAAGACGCAAGCAAGGCGACCAAATAGTGAAATGGTACCTGTGACTATGTCGGTGCTAGGCTTTTCATCTTCATTGTTGGCCGGTGTAAGTGAGTAGACTCTTGCTTGTGCCGGCTGTTTCGGCTGATAACGGTTTCCCTGAGGCTTGTCATTGCCTGTAGTAAGTGACGGGCAATCCTTTCGTATATGGCCCGGTTTGCCACAATAAAAGCAAACATTAGACCCTACCCCGCATTCCCCAAAATGCTGCTTCCCACACTTAGTACAACTTGGCCTTGAACCTGTGTAGGCCATTGGAGCCTTCCTTTTCTCAAAGGCGATGTAACTACCACCTACAGCTTGTTTCTTTGACGGATGGGTGGGTGGAGGTAAGTTTCGCTTCTTCTGAGCATAATCTGTAGCTACCTCTTTCATGCTCTTCTCAGCAAGAGTTGCCTTGTCCACCATATCGAGGTAGTTATTAATACCGAGGCATATGACTCTATCCCTGACTCGTGGAATAAGGCCATAGAGAAACCTGTGGACTTTGTTTTCCTCGGTTGCTACAAGAGTGGGAGCATACCTAGAAAGTTCATTGAACCGAGCGGCATATTGCTCTACGGTCATTGTGCCCTGCTTAAGATCTTGAAAATCTCTGGCACATTGGAGTCGTTGGGTCTGTGGGAAGAATCGGTCATCAAACTCTTTTTTGAACCGCTCCCATGTGATTGGGACGCCTTGGCCCAATTCTTCAGCTATTAGCCCTTTTCTAGCCAACCACCAATGGGAGGCTTTCTCAGTGAGCTTTAAACTTGCATAATTAACCTTCTGTGCATCAGTACACTGAAGGGACTCCATAAGATGTTGGATGCTAATAATCCAGGAGTCAGCAGCTAGTGGCCCCTTAGAGCCATCAAATGACTCAAAATTATAGCGAAAGAAGCTAGATGATGGGCAACCCTCAACTCTTTCACAGTCTTGTGGATGTGGTTGATTTTGATATTGTTGATGCATTTGTTGTTGAAACTTTTGTTGCTGTATCGTTTGCATATTAGTCATCATAGTGGTCATGAATTGGGTTGCTTGAGCCCAAAATTGCATTGGGTCAGGCATATGTGGTGGCGGAGGTGGAGGAGGAGGTGGAGGTGGATTTGCACCGCCATTCTCATCAGCGTTGATCTCCAACAACCTCACGTTTCGCCTACGTCGACTCTCGGGTCTAGGAGGCATTACTCTGCAAAGTTCTCATGTTAGAACCGAGTAATCCACATAGACACAAGACAAATCAATAATAGGGTGTTCATATGTAATGCAAATGTACACACACACAATGCAAACAAAGAGTTTATATAGTTTTAATTACTTAAGGTTCCACTTGAAATCTTTTAAGTTCCTATAGCTATGACATTATGCCTAGACTCTATCTAGACAATCTAAAACCTATTACTCCCGTAATGGCCCTCAGAGCAAGAACGCTCTGATACCATAAGCGCTGTGACGACCCGATCCATAATTACACTGTACTATTTTTTTTTTTTTTTTTTTTTGAAAACATACAGTAATCATCGAATCGCATCTATCGCACACGGGTGATAGACAATACCTGTCATTACATGTATATACAACGTATATGAGATTACACCTACTCATCAGAGTCGCAATATACCATATATACCACACTGGCGGAGCTATTTATCATCCGAAGGGAGAATCAATTACACATAGAGCTGACACATAATTCTATATGAATCTAAAAAGTTACACTGTACATATACAAAAGAATGGCTATGCAAACGTGTCAGCAGTGGACACAAGCCAATAACAAAAGAATAGACATCCAACAGTCTAACCAAAAATATCTAGTCGCCACGACGTCAGTCGTAATATGCGACGGTAGTAGCTATGGGATCAATGCCTCTAAAAACTCTCCAGACCTGCGAACATATCTAATGTAAGCACTTAGAGATTATCCCATCGATTACATAGGCGGAATGAGATGAAGTGAGTCAACAGTCTCAATGAATAAATTATCACTGAGTTTTCGTAAAGAAGCGATTAGTTGGTTTTACATGAGTTTACAAAACAGCTACTAACGAATATGGCAGGTTTATCTTTGAAACATGAGCAGCTGAGAAGTAAACAGCATGTAGTCATAAAGATCTGAAATATAATAATAGCTGAGTACCATATATGCACGTTCCAGTCTTGCCGCCTGTACTTAGACACATACAATGCTGCAACTATGTTATAAATACATCATATGGACGCAGTTACACTCATATACAAGCATTCCTTCCCTATGGGTGAAACACATGCGATATAAGCATATCTAAGGAAATAAATGCATAAACAGCTTATACGCAGCCGTAAGGAATACATATGTGCTTTTTATTAAGACATCAATATGCATAATATACATGCTATGATAAGACGAGTAAATCATAATCAAGAACATCACATAACACAGTTAACTGAACTACCATCATGCAATGGCACACGGACCCGACCCCCCGCGGCAGAGGTCATAAGGCCACGAACACCGAGCCCTCGTGGCAGGAGTCGCATAGGCACACCGAACACCGACCCTCGTGGCAAGGTCCATAGGCACACGACACCGACCGCCGTGGCAGGGTCCATAGGAACACGAACACCGACCCTCGTGGCAAGGTCCATAGGCAACACGAAACGCACTCCTCGTGCAAGGTCCATCAGGGCCCACGAACACCGACCCTCCGTGGGCAGGTCCATACATCTTTCGTCTACCATGTTCATAAACAGGAACATTAAATAACATTGTAACATAATTGCCATAATCATTTTCTCAATATCAAAGCTCAACAAGATATCTCGAAACTTATCAAATAATGTATCTGCGCCAATAACATTAGTTTCTCAATAGCATAGCAAATCAAATATCGATCGAAAAACCAACTATCCAAGTATATATACCTAACCTATACATCATAATACAGTAAATCATCAAAACTCATCACTCCAATCACTCATCAATAATCTAAATCTCAAGAAAATAATCAAAGTACAAAATCCATTATGTTTTTATAAAATACATCGGTTTCGTCTTTTAAACCATCATTATTATCTTCAAAATTCCATAAAAAGTTTATTTTGTTAGGCCAGTACAACTCCTGCAAACATTTGAAGAATAACATACATAAAAATATTATGAAGGTGGGTATCATTCTCAGTAAGTATAAATACTTCCTTTTTTTTTCGCTGTGTGAGTTTCAAAAAATTCAGACCGGACGTTCAGCAATGCCGCTGCATAAACAGCATTGATAAAACATCCAACAACTTTACACCATACTCTAACTAAGTACCACCATGACCGTGGAAAGCACAAGTATAATAACCATAGTATTCTAGGGTTTTAAAACATAACCCCAAATTACATTTACCTTAGAAAGCATCATCAACATACTTATTCTAGTATGATATATTTTAAACCTAGACTCATTGAAATACTCATTTTCTCTATGGACAACCCATAGAAATCATCTAGGTCTGTAATTAAACACTCTAAATGTAATAACGCATATAAGAAGCAATTATAGTATTTTAACATCAAAGCCCAAATAACAAAATACAAAAATTAGGGTTTATCGCCTAATACTACATTAATTGGAAATGAAGTTTTTAACCCATTAATTTACAACCCAAGGCTTCACATTTTGCATACAAATTTGCATTACGCAGAAAGCCCTAAGCCATTTAGAAGGATTTAATCTCATACCATAGAATCTTGACCAACGTAGGAAAATTAAGGACTTCGAAGTTACCTCAATCCATCGGGTAAATTGGATATACTAACGTTGATAAAGTTACCAAAACGTAAAATGATGGCAAGACTTGATTTTGAACCAAGCCAAGCCAATCCTATACAGTGTCACCCGTGAAAGACAACGAGAGAACATGAGGGCTAGGCGTGAGACATAGAAATGGAAGGAAGAAGTGGAAAGTGACTTACGGGTCAGCTCTTACAAGCTTCTTTGTAGCATTGCATGACAATTGAGGCGACAAAATTCATCGCCCAAAGCTTCCACGTGGAGAAGGAGAGCAAGAAGAAGAGAGAGGGTGGGCCGTCATGAGCAGGGGAGAGGCTGCACGGTTCAGTTTTGGAGGGGGGGAGAGAGCTAGCAGGCGTTGCAGGTATGCGACGTGCGGAAGGAAGGAGAAGGAAAGAGAGAGAAAGAAAAGAAAGAAAGAAAAACAACGGGGTGAGGGCTGCCAGCGAGGAGGCAGCGGGAGAGAAAGAGAGAAAAAGAAAAGGAAACGGAACAAAGGAAGAAAAGGAAAAAAAATAAGAAAAAAAAGAAAGGAAAGGGAAGGGGCCGTGGGGAGGGGGGTAGGCTGCCCCTTTTTTTGAGTCTAGGAAAGCAAATTTGCTTTAGTGAGAAAACTACTCACGTGTAAGAAAGTGAGGGTATGAGAGGAGTGTTGTGAAAAATAAAAGCATAAAAGGTAGATATGTGACGATAAAAGAATGGGCTTTACCCATTAATGCACACTTGGGCCATGTGTGTCTATTTTATGCTCTTCATCATGGGTACCATTCTTGTAAGCCATACAAGCCAAAGTGTAAGATAAAAGACTTTGTTTATTTTACCACACTAAATAGATTATTCTTTATTATTCCAAATAGACCATAAAATAGTTCCTGACATTAACACACTGCTGATCCACCTCTACTTCTCCCCTGGTGAGGTTACCTAAACTATTAATCATTTGCACATTGTAAAATGAACAACAATAATCGGAGTAAAGTTTGGATTATGGAGTATGGTGTCATACATTTACTATCAACCTACACTCTGAATGTTCGGCTAGCATTAAAATCTCTATTCCTGGGGGGTCTTCACTGCAATCATGTAAGAGATACAAAGTGAACCTCTTACCTCATAAGCCAGACAAAATATGTTACGAGAGAAAGTAATCTCTCCAGATACTTACAGGAAAAAAATTACTAATAATAATTAATAATATATTGATTCAGCAAAATTTTTGGTATCTAAGAGTTTAGACAGTGCACTTAATATAGCCTGTTAAACTGTTCACGAATTAACAAACATCGAGGAGAATTGAACATTCAACATGATACCCGAATATCGACATTCCTTACCATTAGCATAATCAATAAGGATGTGAAGATAAAATAACTAATAAAACAGCAAAGCTTACAAAGCACTTGGAAACAAGTCTGGCCCTTCAATTCTTTTGGAATCTCAATCTGTTTAGAAATGAAAATGATATGAGATATTAGTAATTTCAGGTGGAACTAGTCACTACCAAGCACTGGGGAGATCAAGGGAACATGATAGATTAAATTAGCTAAGAAAAACGCAAAAGCCTTCAAGAATCCAACATGTAAAAAACAGCGAAAACAAAAAGACGCCATGAAAATCAAAACTGGGGAGATCAGGAAAAAAAAAATGCAACATACACTACGATACTCTAACCCTGATCTTCAAAATGTCAATCCCAGGAGAATAAAAAAAAATAACAATCATAAGCAACATATTTGTCTAGTGGTGTAAATTGAACTGGTTTTGGCTTAGTTAATAGAACTCCAGAATCCAACATTGTTAATCTTAAATGTCTCACCAATTTAAACAAACAAGTACTCCATGATAATTATTTAGGTTTTACAACTTCAAAAACCTGAAAAAACTTATAAAAAAAAAAGAAAAAAAAGAAAAAAAAAAGGGAACCAGAGCCCCAAAAGTCAGCAACTACATTCTACATATTCAGCTTCAAAAGTCAGCACCAATATCATCGTTAAGTGTGGAACCAGTTGATCACAGCTTGCATATACGTTGTGAAAGAATCCAATGATGCAAGCAAGTAGCAATGACAAACAAGTGAAACAACTAGAAGCCATCAATAAATAAGAAATAAAAGCATAGGATGTCCCATGAAAACTAAAAGCAAACTTCTTGTCACCTCCCATTTTTCGAATTTTTTTTTAAGATCATCAATCCTTGAAATAGATTGTATTGTAAAACTATACAAGCTAGTAGAACTGTAGCAATACTCATCATATGAAAAAAAAAAAAAATCATTCTTTATATCCAAAACAATATGAAAATATTCTCATTGCATAATGTAAGATTAATAAGGGTTTGTGCACATCAAGTCTAATTAAGTGCTTCCTTTTGTAATTGGCAACTACTCTACAATCAAATCCACAAAACAAAAAGACCATTTGGTAATCGTTTTTTCCATACCACAAATTTCTCAACTCATCCCAATAACATCCAAGAAACTTTGAGAACATTGCAATCCAACAAAGTTTTTTTAAGCAACGGAAACAGATAATAACAAAAATTCACCCACATTACTCCCAAAAAACATTACATTTGGCCATAACAAACCAAAAATTTCGACAGAAAAAAATGCTCACTATCACCCCCAATTCGGCCCTATCCAACAAAATCCCCAAAACGATAACACCAAAAAACTCTTACTCCCCTCCATTTGGGTCTAGCCACCACAAACATCAACCCAAAACGAAAAAACACCCAAACAAAGTGCAAAAGGGTTACCTTCTATTCTTGACATTTCGTTGGGAAGTAAGTATCGGCAATTATTGAGAATTAGAATCTTAGGATCCAGGGGCCTTGATGTGCACAAACCTAAGCAAAAGAGAAAGAGAAGATTGTTAGTCTCTGCACAAAACCAAAGCTTTGCAGTGGACAAACCTAAGGCAAGAGAGATATGATGATAACTTTAGAGGTGAAAGAAGTAGAGAGAGAGAGTCGGTGTCCGGAGGAAGCCCTCACCAGGTATTTGTTCCGTTGGCTATGGAGAGGAATCACAGAAAGAGAGAGATCGACCTGAAGGAAGAATCAGAGAGAGAGATCGGCAAGAGAGAGGGAGAAAGATGACAAGAACGAGAGAGGATTTGGGGATAAAAAAGAGAAGAAAATGGTGAGAGGCAGTAGTTCTTTTTTCAAAAAATTATTTCTCATTCAAATTTTTAAAATATGAATGACGTGCCTCCATTTTCGTAGACAAGTCGACTATCTACGAAATAGACTTTGTCTTCAAAATAGGGGGAGCATGAGGTCGATCAGCCAGGTATAACGGATATCTGATACCACAGCCCCTCAATGCTGGATTGCAAACCAGAAACCGCAACCCGCATGTTTTAATTTATAATCTACCGGTTTTCGAGTATCGGGGGCGGATAAATACCCGATCAAGACCAAATCAGATCTTATCTCAGATCGATATGAGGTCAGTCTGAGTCTCATATCAGAACTAACGGAGTGGACGTTGTGGTCACGAGATGGCGTGGCCGGTGGTAGGGAGCGTGGCATGGCTGTGAGACAACGTCGCCTGTGGTAGTGAGACGAGTGAGCTTCGCAGCTGACGGCATGGGCATGGCAGAGAAGGAGATGACTCAGGCGCGGCGTGGTAGAGAAAAGAAGAGAGAAAAGAAGAGAAGGAGAAAAAGAAAAGAAGGAGAGTGACTCCAGGCGACGTGGGCAGAGAAAAGAAGAGAAGGAAATAAGATGAAAGCTTGCAGTCATGGAGATTCGGAGAAGATGAAGACTTCAAGAAGTTTTGGGGTTGGGGGATTTAGGGGGGGGGGGGGTTTTTTCTCAGAAGAAAAAT
Source organism: Betula pendula (assembly GCA_900184695.1). Classification (NCBI taxonomy): domain Eukaryota; kingdom Viridiplantae; phylum Streptophyta; class Magnoliopsida; order Fagales; family Betulaceae; genus Betula; species Betula pendula. Next base: position 4,098 of record FXXK01002507.1, on the reverse strand, counting down.
TATGGTTTTATATCCAGGGGTTTTCAATGCGGGGGGGGCTGGGTAATACCGAAAATCAAAATAACAACCCAATACACCGATCATTACCCGACGGTATCAAAACTTCCACGCCGCACCAAATAACAACAAGAGAAACCGGGATTTGCCAGGTGGGCAGGGCGGGGCGCTGCGGATTTGCAAGTCGAGCTGGGTTTTGCCCACCCCTATCAATAATATAACCCATTGGCAATACTTTAAATTCCAAAAAAATATTTTTTTTAAAAAAACATATTGTATTATAAACCACACAAAAAAATCCATAATTTTAAAATATGTTCCCCATCGCATATTATGCATGATTATACATGGAATAATTAATAAAAATAAAAAAATAAAAAATAAAATTCCAATCACAAACATATATGGAATAAATCACATAGAAAATTCTATGAATAAGCCACATGTTAATCATGTTTCTATTATAAAACATATTCATTTCTATAATCTATATAAAAAAAACAAGGGCAAACCTAACATATAAGTTAAAAGCAATTCTATTTGGAGGAGAATATTTTTGAACCCAGCAACCATGGTACAAAACCATTAGTCGCGCTTCTTAGTTTAACCTCCCCACCCCCCCCCCCCCCTTTTTTTTTTTTTTTTTTTAATCTTTTTGGATCTGGGTCAAACTAAGCTGTTCGGTGTTGACCCACTTAGGTCAATCCACGTGCCTCTTTGTGGTTTGGGCTGTTTTTTTTTAAAAAATAAATATACTCAACTCCATTTCAAGATTAAGAATCCTATCGATGCCTAAACCACTTGACCCGAAAATTTACTCTACCGAAGTCCAACCGCCACCTGTCAACCTTTCCTCCCTACGCATGATAGCTCAGTGGCCAGGCATACATGGCGGCCTACTGAAGGCTACCACTGTAGTACCCAATAGCCGGGGCAGCAGCTACGCGCGGCCCTGCAGCGTGTCGCGGCAACAATAGCCCACGGACGCGGCCTCCACCGACACCTTACGGAACATCTGCAACATGCACGTGCAAGCTATAGGGCCTCGTTGCTACATGTGCCATGCATCGCAGCTAGCAGCGTTGCCCACTTGGCGTGCAACCACCTCTCACGGTGATGCCACGGTGTTTAACTCTCCCCCCCCCCCCCCCCCCCCCAATTTTTTTTTTTCTTTTGTGATTTGGGCCAAACTTGGCTGGTTTACAGGTTACCCACTCTGGGTTCATCCACTGAGCTCTCTGGTTTAAGCTCTTTTTTTTTTAAAAAAAATATATATATATGGACCCAACCCATTCGGCTTAAGAAACCCTACCCGAGCCTAAACCACTTGACCCGAAAATTTATTACTCTACCCAGGTCAAACCCCGCCGTTCAACCTTTCTCCTTACACACGGCGGCTCACGACTAGGCATCATGGCGGCCACAGAAGGCCCCACCGTAGTCACCCACAGCGGTGGGCCTACAGCATGGTTGCGGCACACGAATAGCGGACGCATTGCGGCCCGACCGGCGCCGCGGCAAACATCCTTTGTATGCCCAACTGTGCACACTATAGTCGGCCTGCGCTGTCTACTGTGGCCAATGTAGCGCTGCTAGCAGCGTTGCCTCGTTGGCCGCATGCACAACATCTCTCCGGTGATGCACGGTGGTGGCAACTGCAACGGTGTATGGCCGCTGCCGCAGTGTGCACGCCGATGCACTTCCACTACTGTTGCGGCTGTACATGGGCGGATTCGGCCACTACCTAGCGACTCTACTGCTGTTGATGCGTTACTCTGCTCGTGGTGGGTATGTTACTGTGTTTGTGCAAGCTCACAAACTGAGATCATTGTTTTTCATAAAACAAAAACACACGTGAACCACTAACAACTCTGAGTACCAATGTTAGAAATATAATGATCGCGGAATACAATTATTCGTCTCTTATGCACGAATAAGTATCTGGCGTAGTTTTTCACTGCCTTCACTCTTGAATTCTTCAGCATTTCTTCTCTTAATGGTGGGAACGACTAAAGCAATCCACAATATCCACACTTTAAATTCTCATACCTCCGAAAACTAGATCGAGAAGATAATTTTCTTATACACTTTTTCATTGTCTTTCTACATCACTAACACACATTATACTAACGAGCACCTTTCATATATGAAACTGCTAATTTATTGTGTATTAATATTATGGCATATAGTGTGTACCAATGTAGTGTGGAGTACACGTTGAACGTACAATACTTGAGCGCCCCTAACAGGGCCTAAAATACTACAGTAGGGTAGTGTTATTTGAACCCCACGTTCAACCCACGTCCCCACCAAATAATTAAAGAGTATACTACCTTGGAGCAAAATCCTCCTTGTTTTGAGGGTAAGGTTATTTAATTGACCATGGGAGCTCTCTCTCAGCGACATAGTAAAAAAATCGGTGGATTTGTGTAACAATGTCACACCACATGTGGCACGACAATGTACACGAATCAAATAACTACAAATGCATCTGTTTGGATAACTAATGGAGGCCTTTCAATAGAAATGCTTAGCCATTTGGCTAAAAGGAGAAACTGGCAATTCAATGGAACTTCTTAGGTCCATGTAACTTTCCATATAACAAATAGTAATGCTTGGAGGTCATCGTTGGGGATGTCAAAAGTTCATAAAAGATTTGAGTTTGTTTCAACTAATTATTTTGAGTGGAATGGACACTCACAGTCCAACCACTATTTCATAAATCCGTAACCCAATTTTTTTAATTGAATGCTTATGTTTAAAGATCTTAGAATAAAAAAATAAAAAATTAAAGACTATTGAAAGTAATGACTTGTCATGGTACAAAATCCTTGGTTTTTTACACCCAAAAATCAGTTGAGAGAAAAATTGTTCATTGGCCCTAAACTAATGGAGCCAAAGGTAAAACGAAAATCCTCTTTTAATGTTCCCCCTGTTTGAAGAAAAAAAAAAAAAAGAAAAAAAAGGTAAATGGAGAACTTTTTTTAAAAAAATAATCTGATGCATTATAACACTATATACAAAAGCGAACTTCGAAAAAAGCTGTTAGAAGCAATCAGCATTTTTTTTATAATTGTTTAAACTTTAAAAACTTTCAAACTTTTTTTTAATGTAAGTATATTATTAAATAAATAGTTTTTCATGACTACCTTTTAAATTTTTTTAAATTACCATAAATCGAACTGGTTTTAGAAGTATTTGTTTCTCAAGTGAATCTTGAAAGTCTTCCTGATTAATGTTTGTAAATCTCGCAAAATTAAACGAAGTAAAACTTCTCCATGCAGTAAGTAAATCAGTGATATTTTGAACAATTTTTAACTAAAGTCTAGTAGTAGATTTTCAGAGCAGGAATAAAGTAAAATATTTTTTCAAGTTAATCGGTAGCAATATGATTGAAATTACATAAAAAATTTAAAGGGTACGTAACATATAAATTTATTCTCCTCCTTTTCCTATTTAGACACCGTAAAAAGAAATTAAAAGAAAAATGAATAAAGAAATGATAACTCGACACTCTAAATTCAAAAAAATTTATTCACTGGTTTATTACAATTTGAGGTCTAACTTGAATACTCACAATGTATATGTCATCTGATGTTTAAGGGCATTTTTTACAAATTGTTGTGAGAATACTATCGAGACTTGTCAAACTCCAAATTAAGGGTCCTAAAATCAGGACTGGGAGGTAACAAGTGATGATTTTGACGAATTGTCATGACCGACAAAATTCACGCATTTTTTTGCTCCTCTACTTTTGAAACTTCTAAAGTGTCCTTAACAGCAAATGGTCATCCCATCAATAATACGACCCAGCTGTCATTATCACCAAATAACTTATCCTTGGTTTTGTGTCTAGATCTACTTACTTACTTGACTACTACTTTTCTAATCTTCACCTTCAAACATTGGTCAATCCAAAGAAAATGTTCCCTCTCCTAAAATTGATGGCGAATGGTAATATGGAAGCAAAATCCCACATCAACCAAGTTGTTTTATCGAATTGTGATCACTAATTGGTCAAGTATTGTTGCTAAAAAAGGTCCTCTATATATATGTTGCGCAAAATGATGGAAGTAGATATTTTGATTGATTCTTTACCAC